>VZRQ01004751.1:455324-485253 GCA_013397975.1 Machaerirhynchus nigripectus | reverse complement strand
TTTGGTTTGGTTTATTTTTTTTTCCTCCTTAAGCAGGAACTGCAGAGGACTTCTTTCTGAGGCTATTTATCCAATTCACTGGTCTGTGAGTTTTTTGAAATGCTTGTGTGGCATGGACTCAATTGTATAGATTAATTTAAATAACTTTTTTGAAGTTGCAAAGCTTAACTTGCACAGTAGATTTGCACCAGTTGGACAGAGGAACTTAAACATTTATGAGACTATATATAGAGATATATACATATAAGTATATAGATAATTAATTATATATATGTATATATCTATCTATATATATATAGTTATATATATATAAAGTTTCTTTGTTGGCATGTTGCCTTGTTTCTGCTCAAATTGCTCTGACTATTTTAACTTATTTATGTCCTAAAAAAAGAATGTAATTTGTTTACAAACCTGTAGATAATATCCTTAACTATTTGTAGGGTTAAGAAAGCACTTCCTGCCGAAGTAGTATAAAAATGGCTCAGCTCAGCTCATTGAAAATGTCTGTACTCTCACACCCTGGATATTTTATTACAACCGTGCTCTGATTTCTGCCTGATTTCTTTTTTTTTTCTTGTTTGGGTTTTTTTTTTGTTTTGTTTTTTTTTGGCTAATAATGTAGATACTGCTAGTAAATAACAAAAGAAGCCAAAATATAACACATTGGATGTAGCATTGTGATCCTATATACAGGGAGGTAAACCAGGCTTCCTTTGTTTCAAATAAAAATCAAAATGATCAGGTTCTCTCCTTTTTTTTTTGTTTTTTCCCTTCCCTCTGATAATCTGCTTGGACTCGTTTTGGTGCAACATACAATAATGGAGGCTACTTCATTCTTTAGACGTGCAGCAATGGCTTCTAAAACTATTTCTTCGAGAGACATTAAATGAGTTTATAATTTAAAATAAGTTATATTTGGTTTGTCTATATGGAGATAAAACAAATGTTAAAATCTTGTGATATACTGTGTTAATCCTTTTCAATTAGTACTTTAGGCATTTATTTCCTTCTTATTTGCAAAGTACGGGCTGTTGGCATTTTGGATGAAAATCACTGTAGGTTGTTGCTTTGATTTTTTTTTTTTTAAGAAAAACATAATTTCTGCACTATTAGGACTGAACGAATCTTTATTAATTCTGTACTGAGATGTGCTTTGTGTGAATTTTTTTTTTTTTGAACCAAGCTTGTGTCCCTGTAGTAACACAGTAATACATTATTTTACCTTGAGCTTTCTGCCAAGAAAGCTGCTTTGAAAACCTGCAGTATGGAAGGTGGAAAACATTTTTCAAGATGGTAACAGCCCTAAAAACTGAAAAATTACGAGCTTATACAATTGCTATGTCAACCACTTGAATGCTAAGCACTTTGTGGATCACAGATTTTTCATAAATAATTTTTGTATTTAATATAAAGTTTGCTTGGAGACTTTTCAGCATATGAGTTTTTCCATAACTGTACAGTGCAAAAGACATTTTGAATTACACAATTGATTATGCCAGGCGTGTTGGAACCAAACACCCTCCAACCATCTCGGTCGATTGAGTTGCTAAGGTGTTTTCTGGTTGTCTTAAAGTTGGCTCCATAAAGTGGCGCACCTCTGCAGTCCCAGCAGCTAAACCAAGCCAGGACTCTCCAAACCGAGCTTAGACTCGTGGCCAAACTGCAGACTGAACTCAGATGCTTCCAGGGTGCATCAGGACTATCAGCCAGGTAAAGCTCTAAGCAGCTTCCCTTGCCAGCTTCCGGACTCTGGGGTAGGAGCTCCAGTGGGTTTGGCTCACCCTTGGGCGCGCGGCGCGGCCGAGCCCGGCGGGGTGCCCGGGTCCCCGGCAGCGGCGGCACCTGCCAGGCGCCCGCAGCCGCGCCAGCTGGCTCCCAGCAGCCCAGGCCCGGGGCCCCAGCCAGCGGCGCTGGCTCCGTGAGCGCGGTGATTACGCTCCCTCCACCACGGATTGGCTCTCTGTGGCCTGCTCGGGATCTCTGGTCAGAAGACAAAAGTGGTATCTATTTACAGGGAAGCCTCTAGCTTTGGACTCGGACATCTACAGACGCTATTAATACTGGAACAGTTTCCTTTCAGCATCTTAACACACTGACTGTTNCTTTCAGCATCTTAACACACTGACTGTTTGCCTTTTTTTTTTTTGTTGTTGTTGTTTTCAAACACTCTTCATATTTTTTTCTTGGTTTCATACTTTTGGGTTTCTTTTTGGTTGAATTTTTTCCTGTAGGAGTACCCCTCCCTAAGGTACCATTCGCAGACTTGAAAACTGTTAAGAAAACGAACACTGCATTCTGTGTATATATAGTAAAACATATATAAACTGAGATGCATAGAAAACTTGGGCTTTTGTGAGCAGAGACTGTGCTTTATGTATATGATAAATGATAGACTTTTTCTTTTTTTCTTTTTTTTTTTTTTTTTAAAGCAGAATAGCTATGACCTTTCAACTACAAGTCGTGCATCACAATTCCTTTCTTTTATTGCTTGACCTCTCTGTGATGGGAACAATGGATCAAAAACCAAAATGATCAGTTTGTTAAAATTCCCTGCAATATATAAATGCTCGCTCTCTACGTACTGTACTTAGCAGCATGAGATTTGTGGACAACAATACAGTGGTACATTGGCAATCCATCCCACTAGGGGTTATTAATATATGTTCATTCATCTGTTTTTATGAATTTTTTTATCTAGACAATAATTGTAAATAAAGAACTTACTCTGTCTGTTCATTTAATACTATGCAAAAGGTTATGCTTTCTATTGTTATTCTTATTCCTACAGTGTGATGCTGGAATGTTTGTGGTTTCAAAACAAAAAACAAACAAAAAGACAAAAGTAAGTAAAATATGTGATGTAAATTATTTTATAGTTTGAAACAAAATGATAAAGTTTTACTCTTGCTGCTTTCTGTCTAATAGATCTCTCTTGGCAGGAGCACAAGTGGAAAATTTAAAGAAATAAATTCACAAAGCAGCATGAACAATAATGGTCTGAATGTAACAGCTTTCTTTATTCTCACCTGAAGTCGCTAGATGCAGCTCTGGATTCCCACTGGGATATTTTGATGTGCAGGTGGATGTAAATCTTCTGGACTGGCAGAGAGGACCCTGCTCCCCAGGCAGAGTTTGCTTTCCTTGCCCCGGGGGCTGAGGCAGCCCCCAGGGCTTTAATTCCTGCCTGGCTGGAATGAAAGTGCCGTGCCAGGAAACGTGGAGGTGGGAACGGCTCCTGGGAATGCTGCAGGGAAAGCGGCTGGAATGAGCGAGCAGCAGAGCCAAATGAAGTGAATTTGCTTAGGAAACAATGAGTTTAATCTCGGCCCTGAGACCAACAGCTCTCTGAGGCTTTTGCTCTCACTGCTGACAGCTCTGCACCCAAATTGATTTTTTCGGCTCTTTCTCCCTCTGTCGCGATCGGAAAAATGAGCTTTGAATCTCCGTAGGATTGGGGAGTTCAGTCCAGGACTCACCCTGCCACTTGAGACAGGGAAAAGGAGGAAAAGGGGAAAATCCTCATTCTGGTGCTCTGGCCCTGAGCCCAGAAGTTCCTTCTCGTTTTTTTTTTTAATTTCAGCTTAGATTGATGCAGTTGTTCATGAGCTGCAGTGCAGCTGTGCTCACAGAGCTGTTGCTTTAGGAATTAGCCAAGCAGGCCAGGTATGAGGTGAGTGGCTGTCAGATTATCTTATCTGTAAAGATAAAACGCCTTCCAATTACAGATTTTCCTGTCTTCTCCCCTAGCTATCCAGCTTTTACTCACCAGTTCTCTGTGACAAGGAATATTTGATCGAGGCCAAAATGAAATAGTGCTACACTGTGAGGAAAGCTACCAACAAATAAAAATGTACTCAACGCAGTGAATTCAACAAAACCCCTGCAGAAAACAAGTATTTAGCCAGCAGATTTCTTGGATTAATGAAGCTTTACAGCTACTTTGGAATGAAACTGTTTTCTGCTTTGATTTTGGGAGCTCGGCGTAGGTAATAATCAGGAAATATTTATCTTTTAGTTGTCTCACTCATTCACCTCCTCCTTACACACATCAGTTTATTTGCAGCCTTGGTTCAAGTGCTTTTGGCGGGACCCTTCATCTCTGCAGAAAAGTGTCTGTGAGGAGGTGTGGGGGAGAAAAAGGCCTGGCATTGTTCCCTGTGTTTTAAGCGCTCTGGGAAGGTTGGAGCCTCAGAGATGTATTTTAGGAGCTGCACCTTTGCAGGAGAGTTTGTGAAGTTCTTTTGCAGCACGGGGATGGATCCGAGTTGTGGGTGCAAACTGGGAAGAACAGCAGGAATGAAATCCCCCACAGCACTGAATTTCTGTTCTGTGCACCCAGCTGAGGCTTCAGAAAGGCACATGTTTGAAGTGATTAATCCATGAAGGACACCCAGGGCAGGGACCCTGATTCAAAAGAGGAATGCCAGAAGTGTTTTTAGCTGTTTTATGCTAAGCCCATGAGGGTAAACGTTGCGACCCCTTGTAGGAAAACCAGGTGCAGGTTTGCTCTGAGGTGCTGTACTGACATAGAAAGGGGAAAATGGTGTGAAAATAGTGGATGAGGGAGAGGCAAAAGGGGGAAATGAGGGAGAAAGAGGAAGAAAATGCAGGTGCATCTATAATTTGGTCTATACTGAAATGAAACGGAGTTGTAATTTTTTGTTGCTGGCTTGATCTGGCATTGAGTTTCCAGTCCAAGAGGAACTGAAGGAGTGTTCTCTCTCCAGTGAAGTCCATGAATAGGCTGAGATTCCCAAACCAGCTGGGAGTAGGTGACCTCCAGCATCCCTGTGCCACTCAGTATTTGCTGTTGCCCCATGCCAAGGGCGAGTGGCAGCCTCTGTGGTCCCTCCCTGTCACAGCAAATGTGTGCACAGGGCAAGGACCAGGGCCCAACTCTTCCCACTTCCTCCTGGTATTCCAGCATTTGTAGAGCTGCTTTTGAGGAACCACAAGAGGTAAGCACTGGATGTTTCCCATTTGTGTTTGTATTCCTGCAGCAGTGTGAGATACTGGCAGAACGGAACATCGTAATAATAATAATAATAATAATAATAATAAGTACATAATAAAATGTATTCCTGACTCAGATCCGGGCAAGAGTCCACGTGTGCATGGCCCTGGGCTATGAACTCAAATCCATATTTCCCATTTTATGCAATCCATGTAGGGAATGCTCGGGTTTGACCACCAGCACACCGATACAGGAGGTACTGGGAAAAACAGGGAGGTGTCTGATTCTGTTCTTCTTTCTGCAAGCAGGTTTTAACAGGCACATGATGAGCTAACCTGATGGGAACTGAAGAGAAGTATGATTAAACAGCTCATTTATTAAACAGGGCAGACTGTTGTAAAACACAAACCCGAGGAAGTATTTACAACAACATGTTCTCCCATATGCTCAAACAAACTGATTTTCTGGGTGTCTGGGAGCCCGTGTTTGCCTGGTAATGAGCGAGGTGTTCATTCCAAGGGAATGTACTTCACTTCTCTCTCTGATGGAATTGGTTGCTTTTCCAGCAAATCACAAAGCACCTCCCTCTGCCCCCTGTGTGTGGGCATTTAAGAATCTCTAGGAGTTTTGCCGGTGTGAAATCAGTGCTGGTGGGGCAAAGCAAACAGCTTTACTGAGTTGATGAAAATCAGAGAAATGAGTTATGCAGCTTTCCTGGAGAGTTTCACAGAGCATTTATGGCACCTGTTAAAGATGGCCCTTTTTCCCAGAGCAGCCAGGGTTGGAAGGGACATCTGGAGATCACCCAGTCCAACCCCCCCAGGGCAGGGTCACCCGGAGCAGGTGACACAGGAACACAGCCAGGTGGGTTTGGAATGTCTCCCGAGAGGGTGACGTGTGGATTTATAAAGCCTCCTAGTGCTTTCCTCAGTGGGTTATTTGAAATTATTCCCGCTTCGAATTTCAAGAGGCATTTAAAATAATTAGCTAAAATTATTAAAGAAATTATAATAAACATGAAGGGGTGCTAAGTCACAGGAAAGAGTTATTAATGTTTTCTCGCCATGGCACATCAGCTGGGAAAGCTGTCTCATGCTTCTTTGCAGATGGATGGTTGATTACAATTTTTAGTTTGAGACATGGAATTCTTTTCTGGAAGACAAGGATTACAGGAGTTCTAGGAGAGGTCACTGTGCACACAAACAGTGCTCTGTGGGAAGGAAGGGAATCAATTCTGTCCCAAAGGAACCCGCTAAATGCCCAGCACTATTGCACGGCCCTGTGACAGCCTTGCTGTCCCACCAGAAAGCATTGTGGCTGGGAAACCACTGGAGTTCCTGGCCTGGGACAGACTGGTTTTCCACTGGTTTGTTTGTTTGGGATGTTGCTGGGTGGTTTCAGTCGCTTTCTCTCCAGCTCCAGGCCTGGTCTCACCATATGGTTGGGTGGGGAGTGGTGCCTGGCCAGCTGATCAGGGAATGAAGCCATAATTAATTCAGAGTAAAATGACTGTTCTACCCAGCCTACAAAAAACCCAGGGAACTGAACAGCTGCCTCTAGAGCTCCCCAGCAGAGCGTTCAGTGCTCTTCACTGCCTTTGTGTCTTGCCACCTATCAGAGAGAATCATGGCTTGAGAGGCAAAGCTGCAGAGTCACAGACATCTGCTGGCTGGCTGCTGCAGAGCAGGAGGGTTCCTGCCAGCCACGTGCTCACGTGTGACAAACCCATCACACGTCCTGGGAAGGGACATCCTCGCTGGCAGAACGAGCAAGGCTGCAGAGACCGAGCAAGGCTGGACCTTGGGAAGCTGGTTCTGGTGCCACAGGGGCCTTTTTGGAGGGGTTGGATCTGCCATCAGGAATTAAAGTCCCTCATTTATTGTGGACTTTAGGGTTTATTACCCTACTGTCCGTGCTTGTGAGGGATTTGGATGGTTTCAGTATTTCTCTATTGCATTTTCTGTGTATTTTCTGTTAGCCTGAGGTGATAAAAGTGGCCATGGTGAAATATTCCTTCTGACTTCTTTGCTTGTATTAAACTCCATGGCCTCCCGTATCCCACAACTCCTGGATATAAATTGTGTTTTCACTGGATGAGAAAACATAGAGAAAACCCACTCTGGCTGAGCATGCTGCAGGGGTGATTCAGCTGCCTTCCTTTTCATTTTCACCTATCAGGACAGAAGCGTTCCCCAATAACGCCAAAGCATTTTGTCTCCTCGGTGTTCCTGCCCGGCTGATGCTGCCAGGACTTTTTGTTCCGGAAAATTTGGAGGCTGATCTATGATCTGGCACTGGCAGAGCATCCTTATGCTAGTGGTGAGCCCGGTGGAAACCTGCCATCACTCCAAAGAGCAGACACCGAAAATAATGGCTGGTACAGCCCCGAATCACCTCACATCACAGGGATACTGTCCTACCTATGGTTAATAATTAATTTAATTCCTTTATCAATGCAGAACCTCTGCAGTCTCACCACACCCCAGTGTTTGGTTGCAGCATTGAATCCTGAGATGGGACAAAGCTGCAGTCACAGTTTGAGGTTCCTTTCTTCAGTAGTTCATGCCCACACTTCATTTTACAGATCAGGTATTTACTAAAAAAATAACAAACCCCAAAACATTCTTCAGGTTCCCCAGAAATCTGAGATTTGGTGGGAAAACAGGCAGGTATTTAAACATCCTGAATGATCTCTCCTTGTGAATCAGTTCCAAAGAACATCATTTCAAAAATGTTACCTAAGTGGAAAAAAATCTGGCTGGACTTAGAAAAGAACTGCTGGTCATTGCATTATCCTGGGCTCAGAAAACACCTGCTTTTGATGCTGAGACTTTGCAGGCAACGTTGGAAAGGAAAAGAGAAGAAATCTTGTCTTTTATATGGTAGCAGCTTTAAAAAATGCAGTGTTTGCTCCTGAGGCTGCAACTAAATGGTGCCAGAATGGCAGAAAAGTCAGAATAATAAAACACTGATCAAGGTAATTTCAACACAGGAAAAAAGTCCAATTTTTTAAAAGAAAACTGTAGGTAACACCTTTTAAAAATGTTTCCAAGATTTGAGTAGCTGAAGCTCAACTCCAGGCCAAGCCAAAAAGCACAACACGAGTTTGGAACCTTGTGATGAGGGCACTGCTGGCAAACAAAGGAAACAGCAGGTGCCAAAAGGAAAACTTCTAAAGGAACCCAGAAACTCCAATTGCCTGTAAGCAATTAGTAAATTCAAGCCTCAGAGCCACACCATTTTTGCTCCTAATAGGAGAGACTTATCTAGTTTGCATCTCTAACGAGCATCAAACCCATAGAAATTAAATGTCAGGCTGGGAGGCTGCAGCAGGTGAGGGGAGGGAAGCTCTGGGGTGGTGTGGGACAAACTGCAGCTCACCCTGGGCTGCTGACAAGGTAAAGAGAAGGAGCTGAGCAGGCGGGGAAGGGAGGGAATGTTTCATTTCTTGGGAAGCTCAGGGGAGTGATTCCCTCCTGCTCAGCTGTTGTGGCCTGCAGGGTGTTGCTGATGAGGTTTGGGGGAGGATGCTGAGGGTTGTCTGCTGCATCCCCCACTGCCCTGCTGGGATTTATAATCTGGCCTATCCTTGCTCTTCTTTTTTTGCCTTTATCCTGCTGTTTGCCATTAGAGACTTCCAGAAACTTCCTGGTGTGATCTGGGCTTTTATGGGGCAGAATAGCACAGCAAAGCCCCACTGAGGAAATCCTGCTTTTCTTCTCTCATCCCAGAATCACGATTACCTTTGATAGCAATGAGGGGTGTTTGCAACCTGCCAGTCTGGGTCCTCAAACGTTATTTCAGTTCTTTGGAATGTTAGTCCAGTTGTTGATGTTGTTTTTTGCTTCCAGTCTGCTGGTTTGAGATTGCACCAGGGACCTATTTTTGAAATAATTTCCCTCAACCATGAAAAGTCACAGTGTTCCAAAATCAATGCATTGTTGTGTAGCTTTTGATATCTCAGTTAATCTTTGCTTCGCATTTCGACTGACAGAGCACAGATACCTTTGATTTTGATTATCCCTTCCCTGCTGTGAGTTCCCCCAAGCCCAAGTTTTCCTATTTATCATCCCTAATTTCCCATCAGTGTCCATGGGTTCTTAATAGAAAACAAGGCCAGGAAGGGGTGCACAGGACTTCAGCTTTGATTTTGTAGTTGTTTGGTGTTTTAGGGTATCTCCACTGATGTGGAAGCCATGGTCGGTGGTTAAAAACAGTCCTGGAGTACAAGCAAGGCATAAATTAAGGTTAATGATTTATTGCTGTCTAAACAGGGAGGCAGAATTCAGTATCAGTGGAAATCAATATCAGAATTCAAAGATTCTTCTGATACATCTTAAAACTCACTGGAAAACTGATCTCATCAGACTCTTGTTGCTCGTTCTTGTGCTTGAACTTAATCTGTGTGTCACTGACGACGCAAGCAGTAGTTTGTTTTTAGGACTGATGTTAAATACTTTCAAATCTGTTCATGCAGAAAAGGACATCAATGTGTTGGTTAAGCTTTAAGGGCGGGTTTGGGTTCTTTTGGGTTTGTTTTTGGTGGTTTTTTGGAACCTCTTCAGAGTGCATTTCTCATTGTAGTGATAACTTTTAATTACAATCTGTTGTGTTGTTATAGCTGGGGTAACTTCTGTGTCAGGTTTTACAGTGTGTTCCTCAGATTATAATGCTGAAACAAAGCATGCAACTCATCTTTATGTGCTTCTTGTGGCAGTCAAGACTGAGGCGATGCCGTAGAAATGCAACAAATTGTTGCCATGAGGTTTATATGAATTTTTGATTCAGACACAGGGAAATGCCAGGAACAGGGTTCTGAATGAAAAATATCTGATTTCCAGCCAGAGTGCACAGATGTGCTGCTTGATACGGAAAGCTGGACAGAAAATAAACAGCAGTGTCACATTTCCAGAAACGATGGTGATCTGTTCTTGTCCTCACAACCTCTGACAAACCCTGGGAGGCTCCGGATTGGAAACACGGAGCTGGTACACCAGCAGAGTGACACGGAGCTGTCAGCTTTGTGGCACGGCCATTAGCCTTGGTGGCACCTCTTGGCAGGGACGCGTTTGCTGCGGAGGGCTGACAGGAGGGCAGATCGCGAATCATCGCAGCTTCGCAGAGATTCACAGGAGCTACAGAAAACCCTCCAGCTCAGTGATAAGGGATTCTTGAAGGATGCTCTGTCCCCTCTTGTTTGAGGCCTGGACTTTAACACCCAGGATAGTTTTTAATGGCATCAAAACTTGTTAAATATGGCTGCAGAGTTGCAGTCAGTTTTTCAGACACCTCTCCCAAAACGCGGATTGCTCTGGCTCTAAGTCACAGGGAGGCCGTGTGTGGGGCTGGGGGTCACAGGGGGATCCGTTCTGCTGCAGGGCCGGGGTGGTGGCATTTCACACACCAGAAGCTGCTTTTGTTGCGTGCTGTCCAGCCCGGCACGGGCTGAGTGCTGCAGGGTCTGTGTGGGACGCTCGCTGTGCCGCTTCCCCAGGCTCGCTCCGTGCCGCAGGCGCGGCCTCTGGCAGCGGCACCAGTGAGGGCACAGGGCATTTGTCACCGTGCCCGTGGTCCAGGCTGGGAGGAATCCTCCTTCAAACGGAGCTGAGACATGCCAGGGTGGCAGAGCGTGTTATGACTGACGAGAGAGGGCAGGGGTGTGAAACCAGTGGGGTTCCAGTTGCCCACCCCCAGCCCACACTGCAGAGTGTCCCCAAAGTGCCCCTCTGAGGGGTTAATGAACACCCCGACCTTCCCTTCCTGCTCCTTCCCCCACAGCAGCGCTTCTGTGGGGAGAAGAAACGCACAGATTACCCGAACCTCATCTTCAAACTGAATTTCCATTTCTCTAGAATGGAAATGGTGTTCATTCCCCCATCCCGGGTGCCCTCAGCAGAGATTAAAATGCAGCTATAAAAGACCTGTGACATTAGAACTGAATCTCATTAGGGCCGTTCTGTGCAGTCCACGCCACGAAAAGAGCAGATTATCACATGAAATGAAATGAAACACTCTCTCTTCAAGCTTCAGTAATTCCTAGAAAACTGCTGAGCTTTGAAGCAGTCCCTTCTATGTGCAGTTATTCCGATCAAAAGGAAGAACTGTTTCTAAGACTTGCTTTTGCTTTCTGATCAGTTTTTCTCCTTTTCTTTTCCTTTTACCTCATTTTGTTGGGGTGGTTTCTCTTTGAGGTTTTTTTTTTTTTTAATAACTACTGTGGGCGGAATTTTGATTTTGGTTTATCAGAGTAGGACAAGGAAAAATCGTATCAGTAATTATGCTCCCATTCAGGAGGTTTTTTCGTAAAAACCCCAACCCAACTGTGCTCAGTAGCAGTGCACATGGTGATCCAAATTTCTGTGATTTTGTTTCTTTTTTGGGGTTCTTCTTTTCCACTTGGCTTCAGCGTGGCTGCAGAAAAGGTTGATGATGGTCTAATGACTAAGTATTGTAATTATAAATCTTTGAGAAAGAATGCTCAAAACTTTTCCACACGAAGATTATTTAAACCATTCATGTTGAGGAGAGGAGAGATGAAAAAAGTTCAACCAATCATTTTTCTTTTCCCACTGAGCTTGAAAGAGGCTTTTCCAGATCCAGCAGCTCCTGTGTGAGATTCCCAGTGTTGTGTGGGAGCACTGGATCAGCTGGAAGCACAGATAAACATCCCACACTTCGCCAACCCCTCTCCACAGGGGGAATTCTGTCACTCCCCTGGTGAATCCGCAGCGCAAAGGACACGGGGACACTCAGAGGTGTGACAAGGTGGATGGACCAAGGAGTTTGGGGAGCTGCAAGTTACTGAGGCGAAGTGGAGAATCCTTTATTGGCTCACAGAGTGTGCAGGAATTCAAGCTCTACACTGGGTTTTATAGCCAGAGCTCTGTGCCCCAGGTACGAAAACTCAATGCTTCACATATTTTATAAATGCAGTGCCAAACCCAGACTGGGAGCTCTTCTGATCCCTTTTCAAGCAGGTCTGAATTAATTTCTAATCACTTAAACAGCTGAAATCTCGTCTGATCTTTTAATTGTATTTTCTTATCATAGTTTTAAATGCAGGCTTTCAAATTTACCCACAATTTATGCAGCTCATCACAGCTTCATTTAGCAGCCACACTTCTGATTTCACACCTTTAAAGAAGCAATCAGGCTGCTCTGTTTGCTGGAACCGTCGTGACAAGGAAACAGAGGGACACTGCAGCATCCTGCCAGTGGAAAACCCCCTGGGATACTTATTTGTCTCAACAGTGATACAGCCCATGAAGGAATTTAGGAAAATTAAGTGGGGATTAGTGTTAAAATTCAAGTGGGAATTACAGAAAACCAAAATTGTCGGGTTGGTTTTTAGTGTGTAATAAATGCGAGGAAAAGTGTCTTGCAAAGGAACGGCAGAAATCCCCCTTGGACAAAGAGGTTGTTTGGAAAAGGAGTGCCCTGCTGCAAAAGTGATCCATTGGGAGAGAAATCCCGAGAGCAGCAGTGATAGCTCGGGAAGGGGCTGAAATCCAGTGTGAGCACTGATGCCTCGGGTGATCCTTGACCAGCAAACCTTCCATGGCTCTGCAGCAGGGATGGATGGACTTTGGGAATGGGAATGGGAATTGTGATCCCAAACGGCACCGAAGGCTGGAATGTAAAGCAGCTCTGCAGGGACACCAAAGGAGGACCTTTCCCCGAAGCACAGTTAGATTTGTTCCTGCTGTGGGTTTCAGTGTGGCACGAGCAGAGCAGCCGAGGAGGAAATCTGCTCTGGGACGGTCTCTAAAGCCAACCAGAGTCACGTTAGCTCTGAGGGAAACACTGCTGCAAGCTGGGAAGAGGCCAGGGCAGGCCTTTAGAGAAACTGAAGTGCAATATTGCTAAAATAGCCTCACTCTTAGTTTAAGTCAAGAGAAGAGCAGGATCTAATTATTAGTGATTATACAAAAGTGCTTGAACTAATTAATGGAGGTCCTTACTCACTGCTGCAGTGGCTGAGGCCTGCACACTGTAAGGGCCTCAAACTCTTTTCTACCCTAAATCCCACAAGTGGGTAATGGATTTTCTCCTGGGAACGGAGTAGCATCTGAAGGACAACACGAGATGCTCTCAAAGCCCGACAAGGCAGTCCAGAGTGGTGGTTTCTGCCAGGCTGAGCCCCTCTCCCGGAGGGTGCAGCACAATGGGTCACACTGGGACTGTTTTCCCAGCTGATGTGCTGGTGCCTGCTGGAAAATTTAAACAGGAACTGGTGTATTTGCAGGAATAAAAGTTATGGCTGCATCCACCACTGACTCCTATAAAGGGATTTTTCCTTGGATAAGTTGACAAATTGATGATTTTTGGATCGTTAAGGGTAGAACTGGTGAAGCTGTGTTGAAATCTGTGGAATTCTGAGCTACATTTCCTTCAGGATGCATGAGCTGGAGCAAACCCTCACCCAAACACGTGCGAGGCCAGCTGTGAACTGTAGGGATAAAGGGCTATCCATGGAAATAGGGAGGTCTGAACAAACCCTCACCCAAACACGTGCGAGGCCAGCTGTGAACTGTAGGGATAAAGGGCTATCCATGGAAATAGGGAGGTCTGGCGTTATTTGCACAGTGAGCCGTGAGTGTGCGCATCCGTGTGGGTGGGTGAGACAGAAGCAGGGATGGGGTAAGGGAGGGTGTGTGGGTGAGGGGTGGGCAGCAACAAGGAAACCAAAATGACCTCCAGACTACCAGGACAGAGATCAAGGCGTTGGACTGGGAGCATTTCCTGCTGTTTGTTCCCTAACACCCTCAGGAGAACACAGCTGGTGTCAGATAAAGGGGACAGTGACAAAGCAATTCCATGAACCATTTTTCCCTTTCCAGCCCACAGCCGAACCCCTCTGTCCTTTTTTAAGGCACAGTAAAGGCAATTCCAGTGTGATCATTCCCTTGGTGCAGGTATTCATGCCAAGGGATTCTCTGTGCAGGTTTCAGTTCAGAACAAGGTTGAGACACGCTCACCACTCCATACGACACTCTCCAAAAACCTGAGAAGCTCCAGACTTGCCTGCTCAGGCTTCTAATTAGGAAGTGAGAGCAGCTTCTTCCCAAATTATTCCAAGAGCTGCCTTGCAATTGATACTTCAGTGCTCGGATTAGCCACAAAGTGTCACCCTAGACCATCACAAAGTCTAACAAGAGGCACTACTGAATTCCCCAGCTTTGCAAAGTTGGGCTGGGAGTAGGCTGGAAAAAGGTTTCTGCTTCTAAATAAATTTAAAAGCTTCTCAGGTGAATCTGTTCCACCCTGGATACCGAAGCCAGTCTTGCTGCCCAGGTGCTGCTGGAATTCGGGCAGGAGCCTGCTGCAATGCTTTGTGCAAGTTCCTTTCTGCCTGAGGCCTTGGCCTCTGCGCTCTTCGGATTTTGAGAGGGTGTTCCAACTCTGCTGCTTGTGATTCCTGGGGATTTCATGTCAAAAGCTGAGTTTTCCAAACTTCTAAATGTAGTTTGGGTTCTGAGGGCATGCATGTGGGTTCAGAAAAAGCACAAGCCTTCAGGTTTACTCTGATAAATTACTCTGGTGATGCTTGAAAAGAGATTCCCAAAGCAAAACCTCCTATGTGGCTTCCTTCTCCTTGGCTTCTGAAATTATGTGGAATACAAATTGATTGATGTTCCTGGGCTTTTTCCATAGAGCTTTCATTCCAAATGAAGTTGGCCACGTCCAGATTTGGGTCTAGGTAATACAAAAGTCTTGAACAAGTGGTCGTTTTTAAGTCTGGAGAATCGGGGGTTTGGCTTTTTGAGCTTTGAAAGGTACAAGTAGAACAGAAAATACATTAAAAGAATTAGCTTGAAATGTTTACAAAGGAAAATATTGCAAGGAGGACCACAAGTGAATTGTTTTTTAATGTGCTCACGGTCAAGAAAACAGCATTGAACACAGATAGAAAATAGACTAGCAGCTTTCAGGCAAGACCAGTGCCCCAAAAATGGAGACTTTTAAAAGGAAAATTACTTTGGAGCACTGTTTTCTTGCCAGTTTGTCCATAATCTGTGCTTTAAAATTGACCCAGGTTCAGTATATTTCCCAGAATTGGGTATCCTAGGCCCTGCTCAGGACAACACTCAAGAGGAGAATATTTTTGACAGAGGTTTTTTTTCAAAACCAAAGTGAGAAGAATTTTCTTATGGTGATATTGGAAACCTGGACTAATTCTGTTGTCTTCAGTACTGAAAAAGGAACTATTCAGTAATCAATAAATTCCATCAGGGCTTCCAAGATCAGATGCTCTGTTTTAAAATGTTTATTTTTTGCAACAGTTCTTTGCTCATTGGTTAATAAGGGAAATCTTTGATTGCAATGCCCAGGGTAGTGTTTTATTCCCTCTAAATTTACGTACAGTTGGATATCAGAAGGTGGAAGTGAAAACAAAATATATGTCCCAGGAGGAAGAGAGCTTTAAATTTCTCAAGTTTCCTTTTTACTGTGTTACATCCATGCACGAGATCTTCTAAAGGAAATCATTATTTTTTAATATTATACTGTGCAGGGACAGATAAAGAAACGTTTACATTTTCCCCCCAAAATCAATTCTGAGCAGAAACACTTTATCCTAAACCCCCCGAGGTTTCCTGGGGAGGTTTCAACTTGCAAGTATCAGTTTTTGAATTTTTAAGCAGAAAAAAAAAGGCTGGCAAAGAGTTTCAAACTTTGAAGAGATTTCTGATTTTCATGCTGCTGCATAAAAGAATTTTCCCCTTTCAACTTAATTTTTATCTGAGTGATATAAATGTAAATAGAAATGCTGGTCCCTTTCTTATTCCATTTTAATGGAGAATTGCATTTGAAAGGATTGAGAGCAAAAGCTCATCAACTCTACCCGTTCTAACAGAGTAATCAATGACCAGTCTGGGACTCACCACAGCCTTGGGTTTGGCCTTCAAATGTCCTGAATTCCTGGAAAAAAACCCACAGAAATTCCCCGTTTACTTTCTAATATGGAGTCTGATCAAACAACCTGTTGACAGTTTCAGCTTGAAAGAATGCTCTTCATTTTTATTTTCATTTTCATTTTCATTTTCATTTTCATTTCCATTCACGAGAAACTTTTCAAGTGTTTTGCAGCTCAGTTGAATTTCAGAGAGTCTCTTCCTAAGGCTCCTTTTTGGAGGCTCACTTCCATCCTCCAGTAAAACCCGCTGGTTGAAGCTGGAGGAATATTTTAGTCCTTAAACCTCGACAGGGATGTTTTCCTCACGTGAATATTTCTGAGCTTTTGAACAGAACACAACAAAGAAAGAGGTTTTACTGGGCAAGATTTTACAACTGGCCCCGAAGGCTGTAAAATAGGAATGGCCTTGTTGAGGGATTCTTCTGTCAGGATAGAAAGATTTAAATAAATTCCCTGCTTGAATGCTGATTCCCTCTACTCAGCACTACAAATTAAGTGTGTTTAGATAAAATTACCTGCTCAAGGCCTGTCACTTAAATGTCCCTTCCTAAAGCCCAAGCCCAATTCTCTTTCTCCCTGCCTGTTATTAGGGGACAGTTAATATTGAGCACGTTATCAGCTCTCTCACTGGAGATAAGGCAGGAAGCACTTGCAGCCAAATGTGATATCCAATAACCTGGAAATTCACTGAGGCCTGGCAGATATTAACAGAGGCCTCCGAACTGTGCAGGCCTTGCTTGATTTTTAACGTGGCAGAGGAAATTATTTTCCTTTCCATCAAGTGTCCGAGCACAACCAGCTCAGCCTCTTAAAACCCCTGGGGGTTCTGCCTGCCTTGGCACGGAGAAATTCCTGGCTGCTTGGCTCCTTTCTGTCTTGGCGCTTTGGTGAGCTCCTGAATATTTGTTTTCATTAAAAAGAATTAATGCCTGCACACCTCAGAGCCCTCCTGCAAATGCTCCTAATAATAGACATCAGAAATTACCTACATTTGTATCATTTCAGATTTATAGATTTAATAAGGTTTATTTGCGCTTCCTATTTCTGTTTCGGCGGATTTCTTCACCTTAATTAGAATTTAATTTGATACTCTGTGGGGGATTTAATAATCTCATTTGTTGTACTAGTGTTGTTCACACAAAGAAACAAAGAAATGAAAACCTGCAGTCCATAGCTTAGAACATGGATTCAAGCTGGAAACCTAATTACTGCAACTCTGCAGCCATATTTAACAAGTTTAGATGCCATTAAAAACTATCCTGGGTGTTAAAGTCCAGGCCTCAAACAAGAGGGGAAAGAGCATCCTTCAAGGGTCCCTTATCATTGTGCTGGAGGGTTTTCTGTAGCTCCTGTGAAGCTGTAAATCCCTTATTCTTTATTTCAGCAGTCCACACTGATAGGCAGGAGCACCATTTCCCTCAGGTGTGCCACACTTCTAGGTTTTTTTTCCCATTTTTTTCCCCATTTCCCCCTTGTTTTCCTCAGTGTTTTCCAGGTGCTCCAGACACGATCACTGGAAGCAGCTGCTCTGTCCCTCACTGATTTTTCTTAAGATGACAAATCAGCCGTAATGCAAATTATGCCTCCAAAGAATCACAGTGCCAGCCCCATCCAGGGACAGCGACTGTGCAACGTCTTCATTCCCTTATAAACTGCAGCAATCCCATCCCAAATATAATTAAATTAATTTGCCTGCGCCACGTGCTTGCTGCAGTTCGCTTCAGCATAGATTTATATAATCTCCTCCACTCGTGGTAAGAATTACACGTTTGTAAGTCGAGATCCACGCCGATCGAGAGCAGCGAATTATTTCAGATTGACGTCTTCAAAATAAAATAAAAAATCCCCAAACCCTCCCGCAGCTCGTGGCAGGAGGGGATGTGCTCAGCATCACCGTTGTTTCCTTGGAAACAAGGAGCCACACGGTGCCCAGCGCTGGTGGAGCATGCCCAGTGCATAAATAAATCGGGGTGGTTCTGCTGCTGAACCCCACCCCGGGTTTGCTGCTGGGGGAAATGCCTGGATTTGCCTGGCCTGGGAGTCTGGGTGATGATCGGGCAGAGTGGGGGGCCACGGGTGCTGAGGTCTTGATTAAGGCTGGGGGAAACAGCTCCCGCTTTGTCCTGTGGCAAAAGGGAATCTCAGCAAAGTGAATCTCAGCTCCCACTTCGAGGGGGAAAATTACCCAAATGGCAGATCACAGCAGCAAGCTCTTATCTGCCAAAACAGATAAACTCCAGTTTTTCTCCCCCGTTTCAGTTCTGCTTGAGAGCTGCTGCTTCTCCTTGTTTACAGCCTCGCTGTTCAGACAGTACTTGAGTCGAAATCAGAGAAAAAAACCCCAACATTAGATGAGGAAAAATTCCCCAAATAAAGCACGCTGTCCTCAGAGGGTTTTTTTAGTGGGCTTTCAGAAAGGAACTCGTTGCTTTAAGATGGAGAAAGAGTCTGATCTCTGTAGTGCAGCGCTGGTGGTTGGCATTTGTACCTCACGGTGTGTCTTGAATACAAGATGAGCCATTCACAGACACCCACAGGCTGCTGGAGCTGCAGTCTGAATTTATTCAAGTCCACACTCAATCTGATTTCCCCAAAGAATAAGACCTCTGTTGGAGCTCTCTCGAATCACACTTGTTTTTCATTGCTGAACAGAGGTAGAGCTTTTAAAAGTAGCCCAAACAGGGACTATAAATATCAATAATATTGATTATCTATATATACATATATACTTTTATGTAAACACACAGGTAAAAAAAATACATTTAAAGATCAACATAATGTTGAGATCAGAGTTTCTTTGCCCCTGGTTCAAGATGGTGTTACTGTTGTTGTTACTCTTTCCTAACTCTTAAAATTGCCATTTCGTATGCTTGGGTTATAATAAAGACAGTAAGAAGGAACTCGTGAAAAAGCTTTGTTTTGCTTGACAAATAATCCCCATTTTTCTTGATTTTTTTTTCTTGTTCAGCTCTTCCTTGGGCCTTAAAATATGTGCTGTCCAAATGCATGCAAAGGGCAGAGTTTTACAGATAAAATGGACACCAGAGTTAAAGTAACTGGGGAAAACTCTGAGTGTCTTTCTTCCTGTCCCCAGCAAACAATAGAGGCAATGGGAACGTTTGTAAGAATATCAGATTTATTCTAATACTCTTTCCAGACTTAAATTTCCCACTAAATCTCAGCTAAAAGAGCAGGCTCCAGCAATCCACCCCAAAGCACGACCCCAGAATTCCTGATCAAGAGAGGAGTAAATAAATAATCATAAACGTGGACACTGCAATTCCACCACCAAGGGCTGCTCTTGCAGGTGCCGTAATTCCCATTTTTCTGGTCGTGGAGAAGGCTCTGGAACTCTCTCTGCTGGCACGGTCTTGCACTGTATAAACATTTATCAGTGTCTCGGACACAGCAAATGCAGGAAGTCCTCGTGGCCTTTCTGGCTGGGCTTTCTCCTGGGAGGTGAATCTTGTCTGATTTCAGCCCTAGGTGCGGTGTCTGTTTGCTTGTACAAAGTGCAGCTCTGTGAATTAATGACTTCCAGCATGATTTTTTATCTCCCTAGGCAGGGGGGGTTTGCAGCCATCCTTGGAGAACTCTGTAAACACTGGAATGAGCCCATAATTCCCTTAATGCCCTTATTTCCCATCCTTCGGAAGCATTTTATTGACATGAGCTGTCTACAGTCAAACCTGATATTTGCAATTTTTTCTGTTCCCAGTGAGGAGCCAAATGGTTTTATTTGGTTTGTTTTCTCTCTGTTCATTTCCATAAGCTAAAAAAACCCAACAATAATTACCGCTCTAGCTGTACAAACCCATAACTTTAGAAACAATTACAGATGCTGGCTAAAAGATTTCTGCCTGTGACGACTCGAAACACTTCCCTGCCATATTTATGGGTTTGCTGCGTGCAGTTTGTAGAGGCCTCCTGTGAATTTATGCAGCGGTCCCACAAAACTGATGGGCTGAAGGGCCACAGCTGCCGTGCTTGAATACAAAACCTGATCTATAAACCCTGTTTCCATTAAAAGGCACGGTCGTAGCGTTGCTCTGGGTTCCTCAAAACTCCCAAAGCTCCATTTCTAAACTCAAGGGTCACCAAATATTTCAGAGGGCCGACGACAGCAGCGCTGGTCATGAACTGGCAATCCGTGATGCCAACAGCTCGGAGTCTGCTTTTGCAGCTGATTTGCAGCTTCATTTCTCCCCTCCCTTTAATGATTTGCTCCGCGGTTAATTACATTGTTCCCTTCTCTCTGCACTGACACTCGTAATTTTACAAAACTGCTTTCAATTTCCACTTGTCACCAGCCACGGAAGCTTAAATTGCACACGTTGGAGGGCTGTGATGGCCACTGCATCAAAGTGAAAGAAAAGGAGAATTAAATGGGTTGTTGAGAGCAAGGAGCACAACAATTGGGTTGATGGAATGGTCACAGCCTTCTCCCAGTGAGTTTCGGCAATAGCTGCAGTTAATTCCAGTCTTGTCTCATGTAAGATAATTTATCCGGTTGAATAATCAAATGTTTTCAGTTTTCGAATAATAGTTTGGTCTTTTGGGCTTTTTGGATCAAGGGTTCAAGAGGAATATTCAGCAATTAGAGCTAAGTGATTTTTTTTTCCTAGTCCTACCCAAAGTACCTGGTTTTGCCCTAACTAACAGTGGGATTGGTACTTGCATTTATAAACACAACTTTAAAGTAAAACATGCTTTGTGCAAGTCGTTTTTTGCAGTATATTTTTTTTCCCCCGAATTATTCCAGCCTCCTGATGCCACGAAGAAAACCTTTCCTAAGTTCTGATGGGGTTTTACACCTGAGCACGCTGAATATCCAAATAAGCTTTATTGCCTTTTCAGGGAGGAGAGAGGTGCTTTTCCTCGTAAATCATCTCCGAATAGAGTTAGAAAAAACAACAGAAAGTCTGATTATCCTGTGAAAAAAGAGACACAAGGGGCAGGATCAAAGTTGCTGTGACAAAAATTGAGCTTGTGGCTGTGATAGAGGAATACAACCCCCAAATATTGGTATGACCCAGCTGAAAGCCTCACGTGCACAACGAGATAACACAGATTTCTTTAGGGATGACATTTTCTTTTCTGGAAGTATTATCCCAACCAAAAAGCAGTGCAGGAACTCTTGGAACCCTCTCTTTAGCACCTCTGCGTGTCCACTTCAGAAAAAACAAGTATTTTACAATAATAAATAACCTTGACAAGTCAGGTCATCAAATATTGTTAAAAAACCCCAAACTATTTGTGTATGTACTTGAAGAAATATTACCCCTCCCCCAGAATATAGTTTTTAAAAATGTTTTTTAAAACTATTTCCTATCTCCTTCACACAGAGGTTTAATCTTTCCCTCCTCCTTGGTCTTTGCAGGGTTTTCTCTGCAGTCAGAAACATTATGCTGGAACTTCCTCCTGCAGAAGAGAAATGAAAATGATTAATTATTCATGAAAAACGATCATTGGAACTGTCAACTGAAACTGTTAATGAGAAACTATTATAATGAAAAGCTAATTGATTATTATTAACAAAAAACTAAAATTGGGGCTGCAAAATCCCACAGCACAACTTTCCAGTGACATATTACCCCAGCTGTGACAAATTCCTGAAATTCTGCCTCTGTTATACCTTCATGTCTTAAGTGGAACAGGATTTTTTCCCGAGGGCTGGTCTAGAACTCAAGAAATTACCAGGAAAAAAATGTGTGGCTGTGCTACCCACTCAGGCTGTCAAAAGAGACTATCACAGTCTGGCCAGAAAATTTAATTATTTTAACACTTCAGAATATAAATAGAGCACTGAAACAGCGAACTTGAGAGCGGAGTGTTTGCACTCCTGGCAAACTCCCAGCCGTATTTTTGGGAGGAACTATAATTTTATCTCGCTGGCTGCCTGGGCTTGCTCCTGACGTGGCTGACTGAGGTGCTGTGCAGGTGGTGGAGGCCACGGTCACCCCTCAGAGCAGCCGTGGCCTTGCTGTGCCTCAGGCTCGTGTGCAGTTACACTTTTGAAGTGCAAGGAAAGAATTTGTAAATCCGAGCTCGCGCCGGCACACTCCCAATCGCCGACAATTGCATTTTTAGCGCCTTGCTCGTTGCTAGCTGGCGTTCCCATCCCAGGCCAAGCTGAAATAATGAGGATTCAGGCACGTGGCACGAGCTGTCCCTGGCATTTGGCAGCTCTGTGCCGCTGAGCAGGTGCTGCTGCACAAGCCCAGCTCGGCCGTGCCAGGCTCTGCTCGCCCATTTTCCCGGCACGCCCGCGCGAGCCGCACCACCTGTGCCCGGGAAATAATAAACACTTCCCGAATGGACGCTCCTTTATCAACCTTACAGAGCTTTTTATCTGGTGTTCACACCTGGAAGCGCAAGTGTGAGCTGTGCTCTGATATTCTTTAGTTGAACAGTGGTTGTAAGGGGATGGGAGCTCTGGAGATGCTCCCAGAGCCACCACTGCCCCCACTCCTACCCTGCGGCGTTCCTGACAGTGCTGTTCCCCCGCTTAGTGACACGTGCAGCTGGTTTCACAACAGGTATCTCTAAAGACTGACAAACATTCACCATCTGCTTTCCTTTATTTGAGTTCAGGCGAATTAGAGACTGGAAATTTAGCTGGAATTTTATGGGATGACAAAGGGCAAAACCCCCAGCAGGAGTCTCAGCTCTGGGTGACTGCGCGCGTCAGCTCCCAAAATTCCCCGAGAGGCGCCAGTGACGCTCCTGCTCTGGTGCAAAAGTTTCTGTTCTTCTTGTGGCCTCCTCCACCTGCTGCAGCTTCCCCCGGGTGCTGTGCAGGGCAAGGCCATCCTGGGGCAGGAAATCTCGGCCTTCCTGACCTTCCCAATCCCCTTTGGCTGCAGGCACCCGGAGCCTGAGTTTCCCGGTGATCACCTCGTCCCCGCTTCTGCTCTCACCCATTTTTTCAGGCAGGTGGGACTTATTAATGGTAAAATACAAAGTTTCAGCTGCGAGGTCTCCTTCAGGGCTCTAAACGCTGACGTATAAAAGGTAAAGTCCTAGCAGTCCTGCCAGCCAACTGCAGCCCTTTCTGCATGATGTCCTTGGGGCTTTGATTTGGCAGGGTACCTGCCTTCTGGGTGGTCTGAAGATCTCCAAGTCCTCTGGCAACTGAAAGGCCTTTTTTTTTCCAAAGCAACTGGCCATATCCTCTTGTTTTTTAAAAAAATAAAGTTATTCAGCCACTTAGTCCTTTCAGTTTCACTCAGGAACTCCATTCTAGAGAGACTTTTGGTGGTTCTTAATTCAGCTAGACAGAAAGTTTCTAGTAACACTGCATTATGCAAAACCCCCAACAAACACAGAGGGGAGGAACAAGTTAAGTACGTTGTTAGAGGAAGAAGGGTGTTTTTTAAAAGTCTCTGGAAGGAGCTCAACGGAAGTTTCATGTCTCACACGCTCTGCCTCTTAACTGCCCCTCTGAAATATTCATTTTATATTTTGCTTGCACAGCTCCATCTCCCAAACAAGAGAGCTGTCGAGGTACGAAGGCATTTATTCTGGCTCTGCTGTGGGGGCACGAGGAGATAACGTCCCCCGAGTGCGACATTCCAGCAAGGAGGAATTCCAGCAGGGCAGCTTGTCCTGTGATGAACCTCCCCGGGGAATTCAGGAGAGGGATTGGGAGCAGGGGGAACCAAACCTTGGCAGGTGCTGGGGGGTCACAGCAAACCAAGGCAAGGGGTTGAACAGGCTGCTCAGTGTGCAGATTTCATCCCGGCTGGAAGTGGACAGGATGTGCAATCCACACGGAGCAGGGGCTGAGGTGACAGCTTGATGGCATTTGAATATTGCAGCCCTCCTGTTTTGGGGGGGAAAAGTACAGGAAACTCCTGTTTGGCCATAGAAGAAGAAAAGAAACTTTCCATCCCTTGAGAAGAAACCCCTGAGAACGCTTCAGTGTTACAGGACTTGTTTGGGCCTTTGCAAAGTTCTAATAATAGCTTATAAAGAGAATAAAAATGGAGCTAATTCCTGCTGGAAACATGGAACACTGAGGCTGGATTAGTATTGTTATTTTCCCTGTTTCTACAGAGGTTATAGAGATATGTTTGTTTATACATTTAAGCTATATTTAATAATTGAGCTGCGTTCTGGGGAATGGGAAGGCATCAGCTTAGCAGCAATACCAGAGTTGTCTCTTTCAGAGAATTTCTTTATTTTTTTGATTTATGCTATGCATTCTAAAATCCCAGCAGGCATTCCCCCTTCCCCCTGTCACTCCTGACCGTGCAGCACAAGACTGGGAGTCAGCAAAAACGTTTCATTCGCACCTCTCGAAAAATTTCAGCCAATAATCCCTGAAACCTTTGAAAACATCACCAAACACTTCCTGACAACGGCAGAAAAGCTCTGTACAGTGCAGAGCTGCGGGATCACTGCCGCGTGTTTGGAAGCGGTTCAGTGCATTGTTTCTGCGCGGGCTGTACGGGATATGGGTGCCTCAGAGAAAGCCAGGTTCCACCCCTTAAAAAGCCAGGTTCCATCCCTTAAAAAGCCAGGTTCCACCCCTTAAAAAGCCAGGTTCCACCCCGTGAAAGCGAGCTGTGAACCACCAGGCTCTCAGCACCCTGCAAACGCCTTTTCCTGCAGGAGGCTGCGCTCGCTTTGGGAACCTCTCGGAGCTTTCCTGTGAAGGTGTTTGTGGGAGTTTTGGCCTCCGCACAGGTCCAGGTTCTTTATTTCTCTCCTCTGTGAAGCTTTACCTTCGAGCCCAAACAGATGAGAAACACCTGCAGATGTTGTTTCAGGTTGTTTATTTCTTCTTATCTCCAGCCAGCTCTCAGCTCCGGCCGCAGTCTGATGCCAGCCGTGTCCGATGGGAACTGCCCAGTCCTGGGCTGTCCCGTCCCTTTTGTGCCCTTTCCATCATCCAACCATTCTTCACAACGCATTTATTATTTACCATTTTATACCAATTAGTTTGCACTTATTCTAGACATGTAATTTTTGACTGTTCTTCATTCTACCAATCATTTAGTGCCACCACCACCAGAGAAGATGGAGGAGAAGAAGAAGAAGAAGAAGAGCAGAAAAATCCTCCATCTTAAGTCTTCTATCTTTATTCTAAAAATCTTAAAATCTACTTTTTTACCTTGCAACACACTAAACCACTACTTATTTTAAACTCTCGTGCTCTGCAATGTTTCTCGCAGTGTTGGTAATTTTTCCCATGGACTAAGATCAAAACCACCTTCATCCTTGGCTTCTGGCCAGGGTCTGGGACCCCCTCGCTGGGGCTCTGGGGCTCCCTGACCTGCCAGGGCTGCCAGAGGCGTGCCTTGGACTCCAGCAGTGTTCACAACTCTGCGCCTGTGCTTCGCAAGTTAAGGGAGCCTTAATACCTGTGCTGCACGTTTTTAGCGCGTAAAAAAGCAACGACTTCCCCCAAAAGCTATTTAGGTTCAAATTAGTTTAATTTGTCATTTTCTGTTAAAGCTAGATGTGGATTAAGGCGATGGTGCAGCATGGACATCAAGGATACCACGGAAAATAATCAGTGGGATTGATCATCCCTCTGGAAATGTGTGACTGCAGCCTACCTCCCTTTAGGGCTCGGTGCACTCACTAATTGCCCTGCTTGGGGAAGATTTAGAGTGTCATTAAAAACCCCCAATAAAACCACCGGACAGGTTCCCAAATTGTGTTTCCCATTAGGGTTCCCATTTTGTCGTTTACACTGAAATCCAAACTGCTGGATCCTCCCAGACCTTATTTCACTTGCACAGAACAACACACTCCTGCATTTCACTGTAATCACCATAAAGCTGTGGCATCAGGAATTCAGTTCTGGAGAAGAGAGTCACATAATAAATGTGGGGTTTTTTTACCTCAATACGTGTCTAATTTTGAATTTTTTTCTGCCAAACAGAAATTATTACCAAAAGTTTATCTATGGCCATGCCTACTATATTTTCAAGTTTTCTCTTTTCCCCAGCAGGGACCGACATATTTGAATAAAATGAAATTAATTCGAGTTCATTGGGTGTCTTCCAATCTTTTTAAGTGAACAAGAGACACACCACTCATTTGAATCTGATGATTCTTAAACAAAAATAGATATTCTGAAGGAATACTCCAGCTACCTGACAAATAATTTGAGATTCCTAGAGGCTTAATCAAGTACTATGATGGCTTGAATTATTAATATTAACCCCTCCCCCAAAAAAAAAATCTGGCATATTAAAAATCTACTTGTCCTGTAAAGGATATGCATTCTATTTAATGTCCTCTCAAAAGCATGGTCAATGAATTGAGGATCAGGACAGAAGAAATATTAAACTGTCAAAGCATTGCTGGAACCAGCATCTTTTACCATCTTTAAAAATAAAAAAAAAAAAAAAAAAGAAAGGCATTTAATGGATTTTAGAATAGAAAAATGAATTAAGTTTTGCTTTATACATAATGGCTTCTAAATTGCCTTAATATTCTTCCTAAGCTTGTCGAGTTCCCGAGAAAGGTGACCCTGGGGAAGGGGCCGGGGGGGGTCAGTCCTGAGGGGCTGAGGGAGCTGGGAAAGGGGCCCAGCCTGGAGAAAAGGGGGATCAGGGGGGCCCTTGTGGCTCTGCACAACTCCCTGACAGGAGGGGGCAGCCGGGGGGGTCGGGCTCTGCTCCCAGGGAACAGGGACAGGAGGAGAGGGAACGGCCTCATGCTGGGCCAGGGGAGGCTCAGGTTGGACACCAGCAGGAATTCCCCATGGAAAGGGTGCTCAGGCCTTGGAAGTGCCCAGGGAGGCTTGGAGTGCCCATCCCTGGAGGTGTCCCAGGAATTCCTGGACGTGGCCCTCAGAGCTCGGGGCTGGCGACGAGGTGGGGATGGGGCACAGCCTGGACTCGGTGACCTTGGGGCTCTTTTCCAACCTGAGCCGTTCTGGGATCCTTCCAGTCTAGACTTCCATGGCTTGTCTGAAGCCCTGAGCTTCTGGCTGAGCTTGGGACCATCCCTGGGGCTGTTCTTGCCTCTGGGCAGGGCTCTGGCTGCCGATGCTTTCCTCAGGGGCTTTGCTCCCCGCTCCTCAGGGAGCAGCGAGCCCATGCGACACCCTGGCTCTGCTCCTCTGGAGTTCTTTCAGAACGACCTGTTAGACCTCAGTAATTCCTACTTCATACAACTCACTTTCCTTTGTGAATCTTGAGCTTTGTACTATCACAGCCTCTGTATTTTTAATTCAGTAAGCGCTGCAGAAACACAACAGTATTGCTTTTTTTGCTTTTTTTTTTTAAAAAAGGAGATTTACATCTCCTGATTTGGCACATTTGTAATTATCCAAATGTGTTCCCATTCCAATTTGCTGTTTTCTCTCTTTATGCAGCTGCAGTCGGATTCTTCCCAATTTGCCCTCTCAGACTGTCAATACTCCAGTTCCATTTATGCATGCAAAGGTTATACTTTTTTGGTTTTAATTAAAAAAAAACCAAACCAACAACCTGAAAAAAACCCCTGCAAGCTCATTCTTGTGACTCACATCAGGGTAAGAGGAAGAAGAGGAAGAAAAATCCTCTGTAAAAAATAAAATAAAATAAATAAAAAATAAATGAGAAATAGATGATAATATCATGATAAATGACATTGATAAATGAGAAAATACATCAAGGGAAGGCTCCTGGTATACATTTTTGTTGTGTGAAATACCATGTATTGCCTCAGCTGGAAGAAGGAAACAGTCAAGCCAGAGCAGTGCAATGATCTCCAACTCCTTCTGCAAGGAAGGAACCCCTAATCTTTTATCTGTGACTCACGTGGCGTCAGAAGGGTGCGGAACAAATCCCGGCTGGCATCAGCCCTCGGAACGCCAGAGCCGCGGGGACTGACGATGAAACTGCAGCGCTCTTCCTCATGGAAAGGCTTTAAAGTTATCACTGCTGCCCAGGGACAGCGAATTCCGACAGCTGCTGGCCACGGGAAGGGGCAGAGGTGCCTTTTCTCGCTGAGCACCTGCAGCGCAGACAGCTGGCGGGGTCGCCCTCCTTCCATCCTGCGCTGGGGCCAGCGAGGTGCTCCCGCCTGGGACTGAGCAAGGAGCAACTCCTGCTCCATCTCCCTGGAGAGTATTGGTTTGTTAGAGCTGAGCACTGCTCTGCCTTGTGTTTCCTCTCAGTGTCTCGGGGTAAATATCGTGTGGGGTCTCTCTGGACTGAAGCACCGAACGTGCCCCAGCTGTGGTGCGTGTGCCTGAGGATCTCCCGTTGTACCCACAGGCCGTGCTTCAGGCATTGCTCAGGGGAAAAGGGAAGCAGAAGGAGCCATCGAGGCAGGTGTGCTTGCTGGCCTGCAAATCGCAGCTGCACCCGAAATCTGGAGGGCCCAGAGCAATGATGGCTTCATCCTTTGGCCTGGACCTGATCAAAACCTGCTCGGCTCAGAGGAAAAGGGAGCCCTGAAAAGGACGGGCTTTGATAATCCCAACAGCTTCCCATGAGTGCTGGCTCTGCCTCGGAGTTAATGAGGGGAGTGGCAATCAGAGCTCTCTGCTGCAGAGGATTTGAATATGTAAAAGGGATTTCCTTGAAATAAGCAGAAATTTTACTACACTGAAGGCGAAGCAAAAAACGCAAGGGTTGATTTCTTGTCAGCGTTTCAATCAGTGGTGAATATTTTAGTGAAGGCAAAGAATCTCCATCTTCAGCTTGACTTTTCTTGATGAGTTTTTGCTGCCAAAGCCACAAGTGGAGCAAAGTTCAGTAGAAGCAAAGTCAAATAAAATAAGAACTCCACAGCTGTGTCCAAAAGTAAGACTTTAATGGAAGCTTTAGATTCTACCTGGTTTTAGGGACCCAGCTTTGCTCAGCTGAGCTCAGTGCGTTATGGAGTATCTAAAACTCCAAATTTCCACTTCCAAACATGGACAGAAATATAAATATATGAATTTATAAATGATTATCAAATTTTCTGCAAACAGCAGGAGAAACTTACCATAGAGTTTGTCATATCTTAAACTTAATGCAGTGAGGCGATGCTTTAAAATCCCATGTGCCTGTGAAATTAGGGCTCCATAACATTCTGCATTCCTTTGTCTCAAAAAGAAGGACCATGAAATTTTGGCACTTGCTGGAACTGGATGTTTAACTCAAAAGGTTAGAGATTTTTAATCCTTTTGTTTTACTCCTAGTGCAGCTAATTTGCCTTTTTGCAAGTATCCTAGCAACCTTTTTTTCCCCCTTCCCTTCCCCCAGCACCGTAAAGGTCAGGTAAGGATTCTGGAGAGGTTGGCCTAAAATATAAAACCAACTGACAGGAGAACATTTCTTAAAGGCACAATTTCCTTTAGTACCGTTCTGACAATCCCAACACGTGTTAAGGGGGACAAGGAGCAGAGAAACAATCCTGGAGCAACTTCCAGCAGTTTGTGACTCTGTGGAATATTAAACCGAATAAGAGTTTGAGCTCCACAAAGGGCTAGCTCAGAACTCGGGATCATTCCCTGTGGAGGCTCAGGGGCGAGTCCTTCACAATAATCCTCGCTGAGGTGAAGACTTGAAGCAACAAAAAATTGTTGAAGCCTATTCGAACCCAGAGGTTGCTCTGCTGCGGCTGAACATTTCCAGCCAGAGGTGGGCACCATCCAAGCTCTCCTGGATTCTGCAGAAGCTCTGCTGGGATTTCTGTGGATAACACAACGCCGAGGTGGCGTGAGCAGAAACCATTTCCTCCTCTCAGGAGCCGTCAGGCATCACCAGAGTTAACTCCAGCCCGGTGCGAGACGTTCTGGGTTGTCATGCATGAAAATTGAAGGTTGGCTTTTGCATAGGACTGTCAGGTGACCAGGATATAATTAAATAATAGATATGTTAATTAAGAACCTTTTTACTCCCATGTTGTCCAGTTTTTTAAGTTCCCAGTTTTGAATAATGTTATCAGTTGTTAAAATATGAGGTTCAGAATTAAGTTAGTAATTGTTAAATGATTATTCATTTAAATAATTATTGTTTAATTGTTAAAAAGTTATTAAGTGTTTTCCATAGTTAAAAAAAATGTATGTTATTTCCCTTACACTGTATTTAACCCATTAGTATAATTCTAAGTTAAGTAAGTTG
>VZRQ01004751.1:352067-455035 GCA_013397975.1 Machaerirhynchus nigripectus | reverse complement strand
TAATTTAATTGTTTTAGAATTATTTTCCCGTTAATAAATCCATATTTTTTTTCTTTCAATAAAAACGAGAGTTGTTCCGTTTTTCACATGGGTGCACCTGAGTTACCAATTTCAGCTCCACGCCCGCTCCTGGCCTGCTGGAAGGTTCTGCCCGCGCAGCGGTCCCTGGCTGGCAGGCTATATTTAGCCATGCATGAAATTTTAACTACTTCAGTCAAAATCGGGTAGGTCTTGGGCGGGACCACGTGGGATCAAGGCTGAGCAGCCGAGTGCAAGGGCTGGAAGCTGTGCAGTGGTGTTGGTTATACAATCACAGCGCCTTTGGGTTTTTATTTTTAAGGTGGGATGTGTTTCTTTTTAAAATTTTGATATCTTGCTGAGCTAAAAGACATGTGGATGTCCGGTGTCAGCTTTTGCAAGTGTTTGCACTTTTGGTTTGTTGTTTTAAAAGTCTTTCAGGCTTCTATTCTGAGCCTCATTTTATTCCTGTACCTCCAAAAAGTCGCAAATATCTACTTTGAAGTAATCACAAGGGTGGTGATTTTTCAAATAAAGCAGGGGTGGAATTAATAATCAGAGTTTTTAAACGTTATTAAATAAAATTACACTGTTTCACAGTTAATACACTTGTTTTAAAAGGCTTTTAATTTTTAAAAAATGAAGATTTCTCTGTGCTTTCACAGCCTGCATAGCAACAACAGAGAGCCTGTGCAACCCCCGAGTCTTTACTCATAATAAAAGAATTTATTGTTCAGTGCTTCACAAAAAAAACCCCGTAGAACTTCCTGAGCCTACGTGCTCTCAGACTGGTTCCACCTCATCCCGCCAGCTCCAGTTGGTCGGACTGCACGGAACGTTCTTTTTGGGAAAAAAACTGTCATTTATGGAAACGAGCCACCAGAGGGAGCCTGTACCTGTGCTGGTACAGATGTGATCCTCTGGGAACTTCAAACCCAAATGAACCAAAAAAACAACCCCAAATGAACAAAAACAAACCCCAAACCAAACAAACAAAAAAAACCCCAAAAAGCCACCACCACTACCACCACTAACAAAACAAACAAACAAACAAAAACAAACAAAAAACCCCAAATGAACAAAAACAAACCCCAAGCCAAAGCAGCTCGATGGATTTGTGTTAAATATGCTTCCCGTGCTGACTGCACACCCCTGCTACAAACTGACAGCTTCAGCAGCAGCCAGTTTTAGGTTTTGGTGGGAAAAAGTCGGATAACTCTCCCTCTTCTCTCCCCGGTTTAGACTTTTGCCTTTCTCAGGTGGAAAACCAAATGCCACCCTCAGGAATGAGCCCCACTCCCCCGTTCCTCCCCAAATCACGACCCCGTGTTTCCTGGATGCGCCAGTCTTTCTGCTTTCCTGGACCGTGGGCTGTTCCTTGACCAGCAGCTTGGAAGTGGTGTGGAAACCTGGCTGGGAACAGCAGCCAGCACCAGAAAGGGCTTGGGAAACCTCCCCTCCTTAGGTTCTTCAAGGCACCTTTCGGAGGAAGGGAGAGCGTGTTGCAGGAATGCCTTGGTGCAGGCACAGGTTACGTTTCTATATTTAATAAACAGGTTCTGCTGAATAAAGATTACAGCAGGAAAAGGCTGCACTGGTTGCCATTTTAAAGGGCTTGTTCCATCCGTGATCCGTTGTCTGGCTGTCCTGCAGCTCAGAACGGCTTTGCTGCCCAGCTGGTAAATCCGGAGAACACAGAGGGAAACACCAGCTATTAAAGACTACCAGGGTTTGTACAGAAAAGTTAACCCCCAGCCCCACCAAGCCCCCATCTTTTCCTGAGGTTAATTGGTGTAATTGCAATCAGACACCTGAAAATGGAGCACCGGAGTGGGAGCATCGGGTGGGAGTGCAGGGACGGCTCCTTATTATCCTTCATCCACAACGCTTGTGTGTAAAAGCCAAGGTGAGGAGGAGATAAAAGCTGAGGCTGGGGGCTGTGTCCTTCTTTTCTCAGGCTCCCACAGCCAGAGGGAGCAGCTCCCACTCAGCTGTGCCCAGGGAAGTGTTGCCAAGGTTGCTCCGAGGTGAGAGGGACTGAAGGAGCCAACAGAGAACTTTACCACGGATAAACGCCTGCACAGTCGGCACAAGGAAACCTTTGGCTTCCCGAGCCCACTCCCAGGAATTGGGGCAGGGGGTTGGGACTGGGCAAGCATTGCTGCCTCAGCAGGAGGAGTCTCCTCTCATTCCCAGACACCCAAGGTGAGGATTTTCCCAGCACACTCTCGGCATAGTCCAACTTTCCCCTTCTGTTGTTTACACCAAATATCTGAACAGCGTTCTCCAAACCCCCCCCTCAGTTCACACTCATCAAACAGCTCCCCAGGCACCTTTGTCTTCACCAGCAAACAAATTTTATGAGTTGTGTAAGGAAAATCCCTCCTATTCCAGCTACAAAAAGAGAAATGTGAACCCCTGGCATGGAGTTTGGATTTCACACGTGTTCCTGTGTGCACAGATGTCCTGCCCCCTCTGCTGCATAGATCTGGTTGCACTGTGGAGATTGAAGTAAAACTGAGATGAGTCAAATTAGGTCAGCTTGGTTGAAGGGGGAGAACTGGAGTCCATGGTGGTTAGTTTGGGGATTTTAATTGATATTCTGTGTGTAGCTTTGCCAAATAAAGGGAAGAATGGGTGATGCTTAATTACCGGCACTTACTGCTGCACAAAAGCTCTTGCCTGTGTTTTCTTATCTGTGAACCATCCCCAAATTCTGATTATAGTCATTATGTAATTCATCCAAACCAAACAGGGATCCTGGTCTGACCAGATAAACAACGGGCCTCCCCTCTCGAGCCCCAGAACTGAAAATGCTGACTCTCCTAGGCTGGTACCCCATGGCAAATGCCAGAGGAAGGCTGGAGGTTGTTCTGGGTGTTTCATATTCCTAAAGTTCAGGTAAAATCAGCCTTTTCTAGGAAGACCCACTGAGGTTTCACTGCATGAACAAATGAGCCTGATAAACCCTCCCATTTTCAGAGCAGTTTTAAACGATGCTGGAACTCCTCACTAAATTCAGCACGTGGTGTCCTGAGCATGGCTGCTGGGATTCTGCTGCTGCCATAAATGATGGTGGGGACTGCCAAGGGCTGCCTACCCTTCTGTGAGTGAGGGAGGTCCTTTGTTCTCCACCACATTTCTAGAACTCGAGAGGCTCTGATCACTCAGTCATGCACAGGACCCCTGGCAAGTGGTTTGGCCTTCGTTTCTTGGTTATAAATTGGGAGATAGCCCTGTCCAGCGAGGCTGCATAATGAATAGGTCATTAACTGAGATTTAAATGTCACAGCCGCTCAACAGGGACCACAGGGATTTGGAAATGTACCGGTGTGATTGTTCACATGAAGTTTGGTTTATTTTTAATGCCCTGGCCCCTGTGCTGGGGGAGGAAGTGCTCTGGAGCCAGAGGCGAGCAGGGGAAGTGTCTCTGTAGCACACAGAGTGGGCCACCCTAATTGGGAGGGCAGTCAGAAAAGGAATTTTTGTTGACCATCTTGTCCATTACCCTTTGGTAGCTGTCTGGAGGGGACAGCACTGCCCTCATCTGTAGCTTGGCTTCTGAGCTGGGTCTGCAATTTCCCTTCCTGCTCTCACTACCTCGTTAACTCCTCATTTGGGACTCTGCTTTGCTTCACACGGCAAATATTTCATCTATTTCAAGGGGCTTGCAATGCTAAAACCAGGGAAACAGCAGAAAACCCTTCAGTCTGATATTCCTCAATCTCAGCTCTTGCCCTCTGGAGACTTGCTCCCCTCTCATCCTGCAGCACTGCTCCTGCTCGTGTGATTGACAGGAGTCAATCACTGCCCCAGTGGTTTTAAACCAATTTACTGAAGCAAACTCGGAGGTATAAAAGCTGAAATAATATGTTTTTATAAATGTCTCGAAAACAAAGGGAAGAGCAAATGCTAGAATGTAATAGAGCTACAGCCTTTCCGAGTTTGGAAATCTCTACTGCGCAGTTCATTAGTAGGAAATGCACTTTTCTAGTGCTGGTTGACTCAAGAATTTAGCATACATCATCACACTGAAATTTGCTATATTAGTAAAACTGTAATTCTTATTAATTGTGAGTATGTGGCCAAAAATATTGGTGTGGTTTTACAGAGTGCCGGCTACAGAGGTAGCCTTTAATCCTATGGTGAGTGCCTGGCCTGTGATGTGAGTGCAAGACCTCACAGGTTAATTTTTTTTTAAATTTTAATGCCTTTCAGTAATGTTGGCTGCCCTCTAGATGAGCCCTGCTCTTCCTGCTCAGAGGACAAAATGTGTGTGAGCTTCTGTTCCTCTGATAAACCCCATTAAGCTCCTCTGTGTTTATCCCAGAAATGAAACTCCTAGAAGTGTGTTCCCACTCTTCCTTTCCATGGGCACAAGGAGAGCCATCCCAACATTTTCCTTTCTCCAGCGTGTTTTCTGGCTGCCTGGAGGGGTTTTTCAGTGTGCCCTGCAGCCCCCCTGCCCCGTGTGAGCGCCGATCTGCACCGTCACCGCTGGATCCCTGCCCGCGGGCGTCGGGAGCGCATCCAGCCTCCGAGTGACACCTGGGCCTGGCTCTGGGAATGCAGAACAGACTCTGATGATGTGTTCAGCTTCCAAAAATAGCTCCATCGGGTAGCTAGCAGTGCTGTTCCAAGGCCTCACTCAGGAACACAGGAGCACGAGGCACCAGATCACCGCACAGCTACTCCGTTTCTCCCTTTGAGAAAGGAGAATGATATGGGGAAGGAAAAACACAAAGATGATTATAGCTCTAACTTCTTGACAAAGAATATATTTTTTTAACTTTACACCTTTTCCTTTGAGGTATTTCAGTTTGTAGCAGGTATTTTTTAACTCTGTGACTCAATCAGATTTTAATGAAATGAGTGCTTGTAATAGGGATTATTTCCTGTGTCTTATCTCTGTAAAACAAGCTGTTGACCAGACCAAAAATTTCTAGAAGTTATGAACAATGCTGATCTTTTAAAATGTTTTTCTTCTTGATCAATTGTGCAATTATATCTATTCATTTCGTTTGTGTTTTCCAAACTCTGTCTTTGGATATACTGTGATGATACAAGTTTCCACATACAGGATCTTTATTAGTGGAGAAATATCAATGTTTAATGCTGCTCCTAAAGCACTGGGATTGAATGTTTCTACTGCCTGGCCGTGTACCAAGGCTGAGCAGTGATTCACCTCTCACAGTGAATGCACCCTCTCACAAACTTTTTGTGTTTCCCTGATGATTCGTGAATTTAAATTTATTTTTGGAGGCTGCGACTCTTGGTTTCCATGTTTTTCACATTCAAAGATCAGGCTATTCCACAAGGAATATTGCAAGACACCTCTTTTGTGCTAGATATGTGTCTCTTTCCCAGAAGGCCACCAGGTGTGGCTTTTTTCCATAGTGTGGGTAACTTCAGTTGAGAATTTTCTCCTGTATATGGGTACACTAAAAATAAATTGCTTTTCCCATGACTTCATACTGCTTTGCTCTTCCAGAGAGGATGCACGTGAAGTGTAGCATTTCTTTTCACAGTCTGTGTTTAAACAGTGTTGATTTCTAGTTCCACAGCCACCTTTACCCCTGGTTTTTACTTTTGGAGAGTCCCCGTGGCTTGGGGTGCCGGTGCTCAAGGGCACAACTGACCCACAAGGAAAATATGAATAAATCTGTATAGTGGCATGGCTAATTTCAAAACATTTCTGTTATTAATATTCTATCTGCTAATATTTCTGGGGGAAAACTGGAAAATAAATGTTAGATAAATCCTGAGAACCTTGGTCTGCAGGCTGACTGTTACCACAGAGTGACTCCCACGAGCCATCCCTGCTCTTCCCTGGGCACCAGGAGAACTCTCCAGGAGAACAGCCACAGGCTTACAAAATAACTGAGCAAAATGCTCACATCCAGGCTGAAATCCTGTTAATCTGAAAAACATTTTCAGTTGTTGTTGTAACTGTGGACCCTTAGAGGAGAACAAGCAGCTTCAGGGAAAAAGCACTGGGAAGGAAGAAGCCCTTTTTAGTCAGGAAAGGTAAAAAATATTTTTTTTTAATAGAGGCAATTAAAACACAGACCATGAAAGCTGCTCACTCGAGCCCAGCCTGAGGTCAGGTTTATTTGAGATTCACAGGTGAAATCACAACGTGATGAATATTTTAGAGTGACAAATAGATGCTCAAGAGGTGAAACGAGGCTCCCTCGTTATGCAGATGTTTGGCCAGGCTTTAGTTGGTGATATCCCGTGATTTTTGTGGTGGCTATTCTTTCCCATCTCAGCTGATATTGCACCTCCACCCACAGATTTCCTGGCGTTACTGCAGTGCAAGATGATGGATTTCCAAAGCAATCAATACTGGAATGTTTTGCCTCGCTGAAGCTCAGCAGTGCCACCACATTCAGTGGGTGGTTTTTTTATTTTTAATTGAACATGATTTCCCACATCCCTTGTCCTCAAAACCTTTATCTGGGATAGGGTGCTGCCTCACCAAGTTATCCTTTCCTTACTTGCTCTAACCACTCTCTAAATAATGTCGTAAATAAACGCAAATAGATCTCGCTCTGACTTCCCATCACCTACTGCTTATTACAGCCATTATTTATTGGCTGCAAGGAAAATGATAACTTGCAGAGAACACTCTGAGGGTGGTTGTAACATTTTTCTTCGTGGACAGCAACAGCATTTAGAAGTGTTTCTGCAGTGATGTGAAATTACAGGTGAATTATTAAAAGTCTCTCCTGCAGTTCGTGTGCAGATCTCGACTGAAACCTGCCAGAGGTGGCCAAGGGTCCTCATCTTTCCCGAGGTTTTCACCAGCCAAACCTTGAAACTTAAATGCTTTTGACATACCTCAGCTGCACTTTTCTAAGCATTTTATTTTGCTGTAATTTCTCCACCAAGCGCACGGAAAAATCTGTGTCCTGGTGGCCACAACGCCTAGTGAATCCTCACTGAACAATTGTTGCAATCATGTTTAGAAAAGGCAAAAAAAAAAAAAGCAAATTCCATTTCTTCTTTAAGCTATTTTATCCATACATTTCTATTGTTTTTAGTACCTATATTAAAAACCTGTTGCATAAAAAATCTGCATGCACTCTTATATTCCTGTGCATTTCAGATGACTGTGCTGCACAAAAATAAGTTTTGATAATTCAGAGGACTATTAACAAAATAAGTAAACCAACTGCAACAGTCACAAATCATCTTGGGTGGGATGTACGTTGAGAAATGCAGCCACACAATGAAATTATAAACAGATCATGTTCTTTTCATTGACCAAAAATAGTCCCTTGTTGTCCCATGGGGAATTGAGCTTCGTAGAGTTTGGGCCAGGGAATAATTACTTGTAAAGCTCGCGAAGCTCCTCAAATGTACAATAAATAGGCTGAGAGTATAACAGCAAACATGTGGATTTAGAGAGAAAATATCCCCCAAGCCCTGCTCAGCATCAGCAGGATTAGCATCAAACATGTTCCAGGAGATTACAGCAAACAAAACTCTTTTTTTTCTTCTCTTATTTTGGCAGGGAGAAGCTGACGCTTTCTGAAGGATCAAGCTAAGTGATTCTGTTGTGTTATAATTTTCAGCATTTTTTTTTATTTTTATTGAGAGTTACTGCTGGTTTTGCCCCTTTGCCAGGCAAACCCTCTATGACCAGGGCAGGAATGTCCTTTTTCAGACTGCAAAAAGGGGCTCCAGAGCCCTGACTGCTCAGTCTGGTCTGTGGAGCAATAAAAGCAGTCACCCGCTCTGGCTGGCATTATTGTAAGAATTAACACATTTTTTGTGTAACAACTTCGAGCTCGCTTTGTTTGCCGCAGCAAGTGAAAAGATGCTTCAGCTGAAAGTCAAACAGACAGAATTAGCAGAGGATGTGAGTCCCTGTCCTTCGATCAGGTGACATTTCTGAGCAATGCCTGATATCCATATCGTGTTCGGAGTGTTGGCTTTGCTTGACGTTTTTGATCCGGCAATTTTCTGCTGAGAAGTAAGTTTGTTCTGGCTCTTTCCTCTGCTGATGGAAAGAATACGTTTTACCTTCTAGAGGTAGAATAGCTGTATTTTTTTCTACCCATAAACCCGAACATCATGAAGTCAGTTTAAATGTGCTCTTAAAAATACATTTTCACAGAGCAGTGGAAAGATTGGAGAAGAAACACACGATTTCTTTGGCATGCAAATGGAGTTTATCAAGGTAATACAGAAACAGACATCTGCCAGCTGGGGTCAGGCAGCCACGGCTGACTGAAATCACTGAATTAATCCAGGGGCACTGGTTTTATCACCTCCTCTGACCACGCCCTTGGCACCGAAACCCAGGGATGGCACCAAGACTCACCACCATGGCAGTGCTGCTAAATTCCTGTCTGTTCTTTCCAATTTAGTTTCAAGTTAACTTTTGCATTTTTATATATATATATAAAGTAATTTTTTTTGCTGTTACTGTACTGCACCAGTTACTTCCCAGTTGTTCTGTGTTGCACAACCCCCCTTGCATTGGAGGTGAAAGTGTTTTAGGAGACTCCAGCTTCACCCAGATGGCCTCTTCTCAAATTCATTTTACAAGGTAAAGTCCAGACCCCAATTCCTAAATCCTCTCTGTATACTTGCAATTGAAATCAGTAGTATTGTGGATTTTTTAAAAGGTGCTTCCTTTTTTTCTCAGTGGTTTTTGCACAACACAAATTTGTCATAAGTAGATCAATGACTTTAGCCTGCAACAACCTGGGAAGTCAGTGTGTATTAAAACTCTAATATTTGTATCCAAATTTTTCACTATTTTTAACTCCAGAATCCTTTTAATTGTCATTTTCAACTCCAGGATCCTTTCAGTTGTCATTCGAACTGACACTCATCCAAAGCCTTGACTTGTTTTGGTTCTGCTGGCAGAAGTTATTCTGAAGTCTTTCTGGAGCTGTGTAAATGTTTAATCATTCAGACTTGGTACAGCAGGAAAACAATCTCTTCCTCAACTTGAAATGAGATCCAAATGACACAGATTTGCCACCAGTAAAAACCCATTTTCTGTTTGTTTTAGCAGGGTGGCTCCAGAGGCTCAAGGAGGAGCAGCTGTCTGTGGGTGGCCAGAATAGGTCATGCCTGTGGGTAATCGTTGGGTGAAGAGAGAATTTTGGATTTCAGTTGTTTAGAGACGTTGCTATTTGGATTTATGAAGTGTTTGAAGCTAAGCAGGGGTTAGGCCTTGGAGGCCTGAGGCTGCAGCTGCCGCTATCTCGGGGAGCTCTGATAGTGAACAGGCGAAGGAAAGACGGGATTTGTACAAAACAAGGCCACACAGCCACTGGGTTGCTCAAGCAGCTGGCAAATTCATGATGGGCTTCATGAAAAGCTCTTGGAAAATAATCCAAGAAAGCAGTCAGAGTAAAAATAATTTTTTCCACTTTTTTGTTCGGGTATCAGGGGTGAAACTGATGTGAAAACGCCCTGAATGGTGCTGTCACGAGCACAGAGCCCTGGCGAGTCCCACGTTGTTGCACTGCAGTGAGGGGCACCCCCAGATCTGCTCCGCTTACCCCCTTCACCAAGAGCAACAGCAGCAGCAAAAATGCTCATTACCGGAGCACGAGCAGAATTATTGCTGTTTCCCAGTCGTTCTGGTCACTTGTGGAAGTGACAAACACAGAGGCAACGCGTCAGCTTGGGAAGCCAGCGTGAGGGGGGGATGTTTGGGCGCAGGGACTGTCTGTGCCCTGGCTCAGCAGACGCCGCGTTTCCGAGGCGCTGAAGCTCCCAGCAAAGTGCTGGAGAATGTTAATGACTTTTAGCTGGTTTCACTGGAGCCCTGTGCTCTCTGGGCAGCGGGCAAGGCCAGCCCGGGCTCTGCTCTCACCCACGTCCCTGCTCACAAGGGGACCTCGTGGCGTCCTAGGTGGTCCGGGGCCGTGTTTGGGTTTGCATTGATACTTTTATCTTCCGAGGAAGTAGAAAAGGTCAAGCAGTTAATGAACTTATTTTAAGGAATATCAAGTCCTGTTCCAGGCAGATATTCAGCTCTGACAACACTGGGTTGCTGAGCCAAGGGCCCGTTTTGTTGTCGAGCAGCTCCTGCTGAGAAACCCATTTTGTAGATAATAGAGGGCCCACTCGAGGGTGGGAGGGGGTGGAGGAAAGCTGCTCCTTGGAAAGGTCTCTCCTTCAATAGCTGCACGTTCAGGGCAACTTGGCACCTCCAGCAGTCTGGGATACCTGTCAGAGCTGCAGCAGGCAGGTTTCAGGGAGGCAGGAGCAGGTTTTATAGCTGGGAACTCGAATTTGGTGCCGGAGATCACACGCTTAAAAAAACCCTGAGCCTTTCTGTTCTGCCAGCACGGGACAAGGTGACAACAGGAGGCTTTTCTTTTAAAAATAAGTTATGCCATGAAGACTCAGCTATAAATCGTAGATCTCAACCCTTTGGGAGAGCACAAACAATTTTCTAAGCTGTTTCTAGAGTCGGTGGGAGGTGGAACCAGACCCTTCACAAAAGGTAACAGGGATGCAATGCTGGGGCACTGGTTCACCCAGACAAAAAATTCTGTCTGGGTTCACCCAGACAAAAAATTCCTGTGGGGTTTCTCTCTCCTTGTGCTGCTGCCTCTCTCACTGATCTCCTGTTGCACATTGTCCCTGAGGAATTACGAGTTTTCATCTCCATTTACCTCTGCCTAGGTGAGGTTTTTAAATCAGTTTGTCTGCTGGCATCCAAACAGCGATGTGAAAACAGCTTCAGCCACTGAGGTGACCAGGATGTTCTGTTTGCAGTGATTCCCTGGGGAGTTTATTGGGTCGCAGCACATCAGGGCAGAGCTCAGAGCTGCTCAGGAAACCAGGAGAGCCTGGCTCCATTTCTTTTCTGAGCCAGGATTTGCTCGGGCCCCGTGAATCCCTCCTTGCAGCAATTAGGCACAGGCCCCCCGAGTTAATGACCCAAATAAAGGGAGGGAGTCCGTCCCTCAGGATTTGTGGTTGTTTGGGGCACCTTTACAGGCTTTACAAAGCACCTGTAGGACCAGTGTGGGACAATACCCAGGACTAGGAACGCTCCAGGTAAATAGTCACTGTGGCAGCCAGAGGTGGAGCAAACACAGCCCGAGTGGGGACAGGATTTAGGAAATCAGTCAGTGTTAATAAAAAGGGCAGTGTAAATGGGAGGCCCATTTTCACAGCATTCCAGAGTGGCTGGGCTTGGAAAGGACCTTAAAAATGGCCTTGTTCCCAGCCCCTGCCATGGGTAGGAAACTTTAAGCCAGGATCTACAGAATTAATACGGACTAAATGTAGAGAGATTTTAAAACATTTTCTTTTGTATTTGTGAATATATTTTAAGGTAATCTCGAGTGAAGGAACTAAATGCAAGGTGAAACTTGAAGAATTAGTTTCAAAATTGTAATGCTTCAAATTTTTCAAATTATAATTTCAAATTATATCATTCAAAATATAAATGCAAAATTATAATAGAAGTAAAATGCTCTATAAAATACTTACGGATTATATTTATAAGCAAAGTTATTTTCATGTTAAGTAATATGCTAAATAACATTAATTAATGCTTTTCAATATTAAATAATGCGTTCAATAATACATTAAATAACATTAAAGATGTTAAATAATAAATTAAATAATTTTGTAAAACCACAGAGAGCTCTTTATGGCCCAGAGACATATTTCAGTCAATGGAAAAGCTGTATCTGGTTACATTCAGGTAATGATGCCCTGCAAACCAACAATAAAAATTGTTTTAGCGAGGCATTGTCAAGCATGAACTGAAATGCAGATAAAATGCTGGCAGGGTAATCCAGCTGGACTGTTCCATTCAAACCATTTAGCTCAAAACAGCGAACTGAAAAATCTTGGACGTTATTGCCTTGAAAAAACACCAAAGCTTTGTGAAAAATTAATTCAAAGCAGAAAGAAGAATGAGCCTTAATTTGTCAGGAGAGTTTTGGGTGTGCAGGGGTTTTGATGTCTTGCTGTAGAAAATCCCAGGAAAACATGGCTTCACTTCTATAATACAGATTGAAGTACTCTACACAGTTTTAGGAATATTTTAGAATATCCTACTACTGCTATTTAGTTTTCAGGACTGGGATGGAGTTTGCAGGCACTCATTTTTCCACACTTTAGGGATGCACCAATGAGAAAGGAAAGCCCATTATTGTTATTGAAAGGGAATTTTACCAGGAGCTGCCATTTAAACACTCCACCCCGCAAGTCCTTAAATAAAACAATGAGAATTAATTTTAATTAATTGTGTGGAAGTCCTTCCATTTGAGTAATGCCCTGCTGTAAGGGGTTTGTGGGGTGGTATCACGGGGTGAGGAACAACTGATGAGGAATCATTTGGGAAAAGGCATCTTAAGATAATCTCAAAGCCTGCAAACATAGGAGGAAGATGGGAAGAAACCAACTGTAAGCAAAATATGCTGTAATGCAACCCTTTTTCACACAAACATAGATGAAAGATGTATTCTTCTAAAAGATCTAAATTAGGACTTGGAACATGGAAAGTTTAAATACATTTTTTCCCCAATTTTGAGAATGTATGTTTAGCACTGAGAATTATTTTAGATTCTTCATAGCTGTAGATGCAGAGTGAGAATTAATTTCAGCCAAGAACTGGAATAGGATGGTGTTTGTAGAGTGGAAATTGTAGATTTGGGCAGATTTTCAGTTATTTTAGTGCACCTGACGAGAGCTGATGACACCATCCATGTAGAATAATATCTTTTAAAACAAAAACCTTCATTAAGATTAAACTACTTATGGAAAACTGACATTAACTACAGAACCCAAGTGTGCCTTAAGTTTATTGCATTTAACTGCTACAGCTTCCTCAGAGAAGTTTTCTTGAATATCTCATTTGTGTTAATAGGAAACTGTAATTTATATCTGCTTCAGCTGAGACTAGAGTGGTAAATGTTGAAGGTGGTAAAAAAAGAGCTCCTGAAAGCTGTTCCACAGATTAGGTGCCATTCACTGTGGTATTTTGACCTCTAACATCAGGTTTTGGATGCAGCTCAGGAACTTTCTTTGGCCTCTTCATTTTAATGCAGCCCAAACGCTTCCTGAGCAAAGCCATTAGGCAGCAGCCAAATTTTGTTTTAATCAAATGGACTCATAGATGGGTTGTTTTGTGTGTCTGGCCAGGATTCTGATTTGCAAATTTAAAAGGGGACTCGGGGCTCCAGGATGCTGTCAGCAAAGGGGCACCGAAACTGCTCGAGAAGTCACAGAGGGCCCCTGTGTTTAAAGAAATGCCGTATACACCAGAGTGTAAAGTATGAACAAAGAGTTGTAGGGCTTGGAGCTGGGCCAGGGCAGGTTTAGGGTGGAGATCAGGGAAAGGTTCTTCCCCCAGAGGGTGCTGGGCACTGCCCAGGCTCCCCAGGGAATGGGCACGGCCCCGAGGCTGCCAGAGCTCCAGAAGGGCTTGGACACCACTCTCAGGGATGCCCAGGGTGGGGTTGTTGGGGTGTCTGTGCAGGGCCAGGGGCTTGGACTGATGGTCCTTGTGGGTCCCTTCCAGCTTGGGATATTCCATTATTCCCTCTTGTGAATCAACATGAAATTCAATCTGTGGCCTGCTGAGGGACGGCACAGCCCTGCTTGGGTCAGCGTGGTGTGACACAGCCACAGCCCTGCAAAGGTCCGTGCACAGCCCCAGCGTGACTTCAGCGTGCAGGGACACTTCAGCAAGCAGGGACACTTCAGCATGCAGGGACATTTCAGTGAGCAGGGACACTTCAGAGTGCAGGAACACTTCAGAGTGCAGGGACACTTCAGCATGCAGGGACATTTCAGTGAGCAGGGACACTTCAGAGTGCAGGAACACTTCAGAGTGCAGGGACATTTCAGTGAGCAGGGACACTTCAGAGTGCAGGAACACTTCAGAGTGCAGGGACACTTCAGCATGCAGGGACATTTCAGTGAGCAGGGACACTTCAGAGTGCAGGAACACTTCAGAGTGCAGGGACATTTCAGTGAGCAGGGACACTTCAGAGTGCAGGAACACTTCAGAGTGCAGGGACACTTCAGCATGCAGGGACATTTCAGTGNCTTCAGGAACATTTCAGGAACATTTCAGAGTGCAGGAACATTTCAGGAACATTTCAGGGTGCAGGAACGTTTCAGCGTGCAGGAACATTTCAGTGAGCAGGAATATTTCAGGAATATTTCAGGAACATTTCAGGAACATTTCAGAGTGCAGGAACATTTCAGAGTGCAGGAACATTTCAGAAAGCAGGAACATTTCAGGAACATTTCAGCGTGCAGGAACATTTGGTAGATAACGATTTGTGCTACAGCTCGCAAACCCCACGTTTAATAAGTGCAGTCTGTTGCAGATTTATTGGCCGTGCAGCAAATCAGCATAAATTGTTATTTCTTTGAGAGTGAAACAGCACAGGAGCAAGCAGCTGCTTTGGAAGCTCTCTCTGTGTAAAACCAGGTCTTGCACCTCTAAGTTCTGCCTTCACTGGAGGCAGCTGAACCATCCCAAGGGCCGACAGCTCAGCTGGAGAAGGAAACTTTGCTCTGCTCCTTGTTCAGGGCTCTCGTAAAACCCAGGGCTGAACTGGGAAACTCTTAATAAGCTTAAAGAGACTCCAAAGTTAGAACCAACAATCCGCCTACCACAAGCAGCTGAAATGTAATAATTTCCTATCATCTGAAATTTGATACTTTCTTATCTTTACTGACCAGGACCTGAAATTACTTGCACCAAGAGCTGCCTGCCCCAAACCCTCCCTGCTTTGCTCGAAAATAAACCTCAGAAGAAAACCTTGCCTGATTTAAACCCTTTATTCCCATTACTACGTGGATTACAGCTTTCTGTTTTGTGTGTAAAGTTAGTAAAGAGGTGAGGAAACTCACACTTTCTGGAGAGATAAAAGTACTTACAGAGCCTTATCTCAGTCTCAGCTGCTTTAATCATCAAAACAATCAGTGCCTAAGGTGCACAAACCCCTTTTGAACTGCAAGCAATGAATCCAGTGCCACATTCTGCCCCTCTTCAGCAGAAAAAGACACCTCGGAAATCTAGCACCTGAAAACTCCATCTTTAGGCCCCAAATCTGCAAAGCACCTTGAGAAATTAATTTCGGGCTGAATATGGTTTCGTAAATGGTGCACTGGTGGAAAATCTCGCAGCGTAATCTGTAGCCTGTAAGAAGTTAAATGGTTGTGATTATGGAGGCTTCTGCAGAGGAAATTTTCCTCCTCTAGATTCAATTTTTCTACCCTTAAATTACATTTAATCTCAGTAACAGGTGGAGAAGTCGACTGCAAAACACAGAGTGATTCTCCCAAAAATTGTAAGCCTGTGGTACCAGGGCTGATGAAGATGTGATATTTGTGGATGTCTCACTGTCACTCCTGCTCTGACATTTTAGGACATCCAGCCTTATTTGCCTTGACTCCATCAGCAAAGTCTTCCTTTTCCAGTGGGACCAGTAAAAGTGACACGGAATAAGGAGATCTTTGTGAGTGTTCTTCCTGTTCTAGCTAACTACACGCTTCTAGTCACGAGGAAATGATGACTAGAACAATATTCAGACAAAGTTGAACCAAAAAAATGTGGGGTTTTTTTTAAATTGATGCCCAGAATTCCTCAGCATAAGGAATTTTTCCTACCAAAATAAACTATGAGTAGATTTTAGAGGAAGAGTTTGAGAAATAGGTGCTGCTTTGGGCATTACATTTACCAGATCTTGTGCTGAAATTAAAACGTGGTCGGAGCACAGAATCCCAACTGATTATTTCCTTCCACTGAGCAGTTCTGCTACTGCCTTGCTTATTGCAGACCGCAAAAAGAAAGGAGCCAAACTTCTTTTTCCTCCTGTTGTGAAGCCAGAACTCCTTGTCTCATGTCGTTTACCCAGGTATATTACCTGTCCCTCACCCTACAAACACCAGGCTGTTGAGGGAGTCAAACACAGGCCTTTGGCATAAAGTGACCTCCGGCAAAATTCCTTCTCCTCTCCTGCATTCAGTTTTCCATGGATTAGGCTCCGAGTTTCTGGTAGTTTGATGATTCTCCTCAATGCCAGGCATCTGGAGAAGAACTTGAGACAAGTGTATTTTAAGCTTCTCTTTACAAGGTAGTCAAACCCTGTAGGATCAGTTTCAGCTTTCCTGTGGATAGGAAGGGAACAGAGATGAGAGGGATTAGGAACTGTCAGAAATATCCTCAAACGTCAAAATAATCAGGGAATACCCCAAGTTGGAAAGGACCCACAGGGATCATCCAGCCCAGCTCCTGGCCCTGCACAGACACCCCAAAATCCCACCCTGTGCATCCCTGGCAGTGGTGTCCAAATGCTCCAGGCAGCTCTGGCAGCCTTGGGAGTGCCACCATTCCCTGGGGAGCCTGGGCAGTGCCCAGCACCCTCTGGGGGAAGAATCTAAAATCAACTCAGGATTCCTGAAAGTTTCCAGGGAGGCTTTTCCCACTTACAGGAATCTGCCTGTTCTGTTCTCTGTGCCTGAACCGCTCATCCATTTCCAGGGGAGTGCAGCAGCGATTCCCACATCTCCTCTGGCCCTCCCACCACACCCACTGTCAGGCTCCTGGAATCTGTGCCAGCAGAGTTGGGATCTCCCTGCTGGTCTTTGCTCCTCCAGGCCCAGCTCTGAGCACCTAAAGTGATGCTTGCCTTGTTGCCCTAGGGTTCTTCTCTCTTTGAGTTTCTTCGCTCACCTTTAACAAGTCATTGGGAAAAATAATTGTCCAGCAGAGAGGAAATTCTGGATAATCTGGTGCCCTTGTGTCTTCTCCACTTGCTTTCCCAGGGGATGAGAGTCTACAGTAAAATACTCCTTCTTTTAGGTGGGAAAGACAAATGAGCCCATGCATTTTTAGTAATAAAATTTGAGAGTGTTTTCTCTTTTGGCTCTTGGAGCAGACACGTTGCTTTTGCTGGGCATAAAGGGGTGGGGTTTCACAAGAATTAATTTTCCTGGTCTGCCAGCTCTAAGTTCTATTCTGACCCAATTTTCAGGTTATAAACCTACAGGTGGCAACTAACAGCTGTAAAGAAAGCACTTTAGTAAGAGGAGCTTCAGTATTAAAGTACTGCAACATATTTAAAAAAAAAAAAAAAAAAAAAAAAACCCAACAAAAGGAACATATTTCTGATTAAAAACACCCTTACAAAAAGCAAAACAGTAAGAGAAATCTCTGGGCACTTTGCGGCACTGCACAGAAACGCAAGTTGGCTGAAACATCTGCAGTATCACATCATCTGCTCTGCAGGAATCTCGTCGGAGGCAATTAATTGTTAATTAGCAATGTGCCAGCAGACAGCTCAGGAAAGGATTGTTTGCTGAGTTAGTCCAAGTTGTCAGCTGTAATTCACGTGGCAGAGCAGTTGCAGCAGCTCGGTGTCTGTGGGGATGGAGTGGGGCTGCCTCCGAGAACTTCACACACACCCCTTAAACCCCTGTGCCAGGGCTCAGGTGCTGACAGAGCTGAAATGGAAATCCTGAACAGCAAAGGGTGTGTGTGACAAGAGCCAATCAATACTTTCCAGGCAATTAATTTGCTTTACTGGCGTGCAGCCTCAGCCAGAAAGACTTCAATAAAGGAGGTGTTCTGAAAATACGGGACCTCTTTTTGACTTTTGAAGCAGTATATTGCTGTTGCAATCTATTTCAAAAATAAAACGTGACTGAGCTGAAATGTTAGGGGGTAATATACATTTATTATCATTTTGCATTGGGGAGAAAAATTAATTACCTTCATTAAGGGTTGATCTGTCTTTTGGAGCTGTTTTCCTACTTCGGATCTGACACAGAACCAAACCCCTCCCTCAGTCCCACCTGTGATTGTGTTTCCAATGGTAACTTGCTGTGGACTTTAATGCATTTTAAAGCCACCCTTGGCAGAGTGTGCAGTGCTGCTGCCACCCCTCACTGGACCCGAATATTGCACAGGTTCCCGTGCTGGGAGGGTAGAGGACCGGAGGGGGAGAAGTGGGAAAACTCACGGGGTGAGAAAGCTCAGGGGCTGAGATGGAGGCAGTTTAACCCATAAAGCAGAGCTGCACGTGCAAGCAAAGCCAAACACAGAATGACTCCCCTGTTTCCCATCAGCAGGGAGATGTTCAGCCATTTCCAGGAAGCCAGGACTTCATCCCATGGGATATTTGGGAAGACAAATGCCATCACTCAAATCATCATCCTCCCTCCCACTTTGCCCCATTTTTTTCCTGCTGAGAATGACACCTCATAGCATGGAATTCCTTTGGCCAGAATTCCCTTTGGTCCCAGCCATGTCCCCTCCCAGCTTCCTGTGCATTCCCATCCTCTTTGCTGACATGGAAAAGACCTTGATCTGTGTAAGCGCTGTTCAGTGATCCTTGTGTTACCAGCCCTGATCTGGTCACAAACCTAAAATGTAGCTCCATCCCAGTGACTGTGAGGGAAATGACTCTGTCCCACCCCAAACTGGCCCAGGAGGGGAATTTAGAGCTGAGCTTATCAGAACAGGAGAAATAAATTTTCATCAAGGAATGTATAGATAGGAAGGTTTGAAATTGCAAGGTGTTTACATTTCCATGTTTATTTACCTTAACTGTTGATGATTACCTTCATCTATAAGCTGGAAGTTTGGTTTTTTTAATTGTTGTGCCATAGACTCAACCTAAAGCCAACTTGGTTTTGTGAAATTCCAGGTTTAACCCAAAGCCTGGCTCAGTGGGCTGCTTGTAGGAACGAAGGGCACTGGGCTGCTACCCAAGGGCTGGGGAAGATGTTTCTTCCTGTCAGGCTCACTCTTCCCTATCAGAGCTGTGAGAGTTATTCAATTCCTTGAACTCTGTAATTCCTAACAATCTTCCCATGTTGATGTGGAGCATCCGGTGTACAAAGCAACCCCTTTCCCTAATTTACAACAGGGAAGAAAGATTGTCTGGCATGAGGTAAAGGACTTGAGGTGCCTGCAGAGAGCATCTGTAATCTGAATTAAACTCTGACACTGTTCACTGAGTGCTTTCAATAATGCAAAATATTTTAATGCAGTCGAAAACATATGTGGAGGACCTGAGCACAAACTCTCCTCAGAGTTCATTCCTTTTCCAGGCTGGAGCAGCTCCCAGTAACTGTGCTTTAGGCATGCTGATAACATCTATATCTGCATGAAGGCTGCAAATTCAGGCTCTGATCTGGAAGGATAATTGATTGCTGACAGTTGTGGTGTTATACATCAAGTTCTTCTCTGGTCTCTTTGGTATTTCTTTTACTTGGTCTCACTTTTAAGCCCCATTAAAATATTCCAAAGGTTTCTTCTCGTTTAGAGCTGTCCTTTATTTGTTATTTTCTAGGTGTCAGTTCAGTCAGAGGGGTGACTGCTAACTCTTGGAAGGTGTTTCACCTCAGGGTTGGAGGTTCTCTCCAAGTATAAAATTCATGTTTGGGAAGCTCAAGGTGTATTAACCACGTTGGCAGAGGGGCGTGTCCCTAAAGCACAGTGGGAATGGATGAATTAACTGAAGGAGCCCACAGTTTGTGCCACCTTTTCCAGGGGATCAGCACAAGCCTGCAGCAGGAACCCCACGTTGTGGAACATCACCACCCACTCCCGTCTAGCAGAGGGTGTGGAGGATAAAACTCAGGTAACAGAATACAGATCTCAGACTGACAGCGGGGGACAAGGGAAGGGCAACATCAAGAGATGGAAAAGTGGTTTTTGCAGCTCTCCTCAACCCCAAGCTCAGCATCTCACCCACTGCGAGGCAGTGAATTGGATGGAGAGATATCTGCAATGATAGAGGTTAAGCCTTTCTAAATAGAAGCCAAACAACGAGGTGCTGCTTTGCTTAAAATTATCTGCAACAAGTAAATCTTATTTTTCCCCATTGCAGGAAACAGGTTAGGCACAAATCAGCCTGTTTTTGATTGAAGTCAGCCTGCAGTAGAACAGCTAAAGGTGTTGTTCACAAACGGCTTTGTGATTTTAGGCTTTTTGATCCAAAATATTGTCAGATTGTTATCACCGATGGAATTGGCATTGTATTTCCTTGCTTTTGTGTAGCTGTTTACCCATGAAGAGCCCACCTTTATGAAATCTTTCTCTAAGGCTTGTGCAGATTTTGCTTAGAGCAAATCTAAGCGGAGGTTTTTAAATCCGAAGAGGATTGCTGTTCCATTCCCCTCCTCAATTATTTTGTCACAGGGTCCTGTATTGCAGAAAGAACACAGAAATTCAGAGTTACAATGAGGAGAAGAAACAAGCCAAGCCCCAGTTTGTTATTTCCAAAGCTACATCACATGACTTTAGGTGACAATAATTTTGGCATCCTGGCAGAATCCTGTGGAAATGTGGATTTTTCTTGGCAGTTGCTTTCCCAAGTTGCTCTAGGTATGAATGACTTCTGATTAATTTTAGTTTATAAATCTAAATAAATGTAGCCTTGGAACATTTGGTACTTCACAGCACCATTCTCTGGTTAGCAGAAACATCTGATTTCCACCCCCAGCCCTGTACTCTCTGCACGGAGTTGTAAAGGATTCCTTGGGAGTGTGGAGATAAACCTGAATAAAGCAGCACTTGGATTGCTTTTTAGGGCACAACATTTTAACGTGGGGCCCGAGAGGCGTGGCCAGGAAACTTATGCAGGGTCTCCCACCAGGCTGGCAGGAAGGAGCAGGAATTCCTGGTGAGGACCCCAGAGACACAGGTGAGAGCATGAACTGAGACCCAGCCTGCAATCCCGGGAATTCCTCTCATTGCAGCAGCAAAGGCTCCACCAGAATTAAAAAAAAAAAAAGGGTTCTCAACCTGCTCTAAAATTGGTCATTTTCCGCTGCAGGGACTGTGAGGTGTTGGCAATTGCTCCCATAAACACTTCACGTGGACAGAGGCTGAATGGGAATTGGTATTTGGGAATACAGGAATACAGGAATACAGCAGCAGGTAAGACACTCGGCACCAGGAATTGATCATTTAAAACAGGGAACAAATCAGCAGCGAGTAAACACCTTCAGCATCTGCCTGTGGCTGCCCCTTGCAGCAGGCCCTTCAGTCTGGGGTCACCAAGCTGTTTGATGAAGGTTGGTCTCTCCTCTGTATTGAGGCATCAAATGTTTATTGTCCCTCGGCTCCCCTCCATTTTCAGAATTACTCTCAGGAATAAAATGAGAATTCACTGTCAGCTTTGATGTTCAAGTGTCTCCTGTTGAGCCTGCTAGGCCTGGCTGGAATACAGAAAAGCAGTGTCTGTTTTGATCCCTGCTGAAAGCGAGATGAAGGAGGGGGTAAAAATAAATCAGTGAAAAAGCCCTCCGAGTTGAGTTCGGTTTGTGCAAAGTCAGCTTGGGAAAAAATTGATCCATTCCATCCTCAATTAACAAATGTCAGCTGCATTAAAAACAAAGACAAGCCACAAACAGACCACCCCAACTCACGCCCAGCTCTGGTAATACCTGTGGGGAGGATACTTAAAAAACCCCATAAATATATATATGTATATAAGAATTTTGCATTTTTTTCAGTTTTACCACTGCCAGTTTTTCCTTTCCCAAGACAGGTTTGACTAGAACTAGATATGCTGGCATCAAGAAGAAAAGAGAGAGGCTCATCCTGCGCCTGTTAGGTGCAAGGGTTGATGTGACAGGGAGCTGACAGTGTGAGGCCCCAGCACCCACTCTTGTGACAGGCACCACTGAAATGCAGAATTCGGAAAACTTTAACCCCAGCAGAAGCTCCAACGTGTAAGGTACAAGTGGGGTACAAAGTCAGCTCAAGTTAATATAAAATCCATGTCCATGGGCATCTTTCCGTTGTCTTCCAAGAGCAGGCGTCCAGGCAGTGGGGAAAGTCCATGGAGCTGGAGGGTGAGAGGAGAGGATCCACATGGAAGAAGAGCAGGAAGTCTCTGGGACATTCTCCAGCAGAGAATCCTGCGTTTAAGAGCCTGTGTGTTCCAAAGTGCATCCCCTGGAGCTGCAGAGCACAGCCTTGCTGATCATCACTGCAACAGAGTGTGGAGCTGAGGGAAGATTTGAAGCAAGAACCTGGCTCGGGTGCTGCCATTTTCCAAGCAGAAGCTGCAGAGATGAAGAAAGGAAGAGGTATTTAATTTGGGTTTGGAAACTTAGGGTGAAAATGACTGACCTACACAAAATTTTAAAAAGGAGAGGGTTAAATGGAAAAAAATTCTCTATTTAAAATATTTGATTCAACCTGAAACAAAACCGTTTGTAATAATTTTTTCCCTGTTCTCGCCTCTTTTACAGCTTGAATTTTAAGCCAAGCCCCAGCCAGCAGTGCCCACATGGGCTGGTGCTGCATTTTCCTGGTGTAACTCGAAAGCGCCCACATTGTTTCCACACTTCCCAAACGTTCCCCCTCCATTTATTTTTTCATCCCGTCTGTCCCCCGGCTCCCCCCGCCGCCCTTTCCAGCTGAAGTTTCTGTCATCTGTTCCCGGCGGGTTCCTTTTTTTAACTGGCCGCGCCTGCGCCAGCCCCCCGAGCGCGGCAGGTGCGGGGCTGGCCCCGCTCCCCGCCCGCCGCTTNCGGAGGGGGGAGGCGGGTGTTAAACCATCGCTCCGGGGAGGGCTGAGCATTTGCAAATTCCGGCTCCAGAGCGCGGGGAGCATCCCACTGCCCACGCCGGGCCGCCAGCAGCGGCAGGGCACGACGAGGCTTCCCGGCTCCCGGGGACCCTGAACGCCTCCTCCCCGGCCGGCCGTGCCCTGCCCGCGCTCCCGGAGCCGCGGCCGTCCGCCCGCAGGCAGCGCTGAGCCGCAGCCCGGCCCCTGTCCCCGGCGCGCAGGCACGGGCAGAGCCCTGGGTGAGTAATCCGGGAGCTGCCCTGCTCCTCCGGGCAGGCCACGGCCACGGCAGCCCTGCTCACAGCCCCGAGCTCCGCTGCGCGCCTGGGAAGGTGCAGCCGCTCGCTGTCCTCGGGTAGGTCCGCCAGGCTGCGACCCGCGCCTGGGGAGGGATGTTTGAAAGGCTTCGTTCCCTGCTAGGGAGTTATCGGTCTGCACTTGGAAATAACTCCTTCCCTTGCACCTAACCTTCTCTCTTCCCCCCTCCCCCCAGCCCTTTCTTTTCCTTTCCCCCTGCTCTACAACTTTTCCAGCCCTGCGGACTTGCCTCCCTCACTCTCACCTGCAGGTTTCCGTAGGTGACAAGAAGCCAAAGCCACGCTGCGAGGTTTCAGTCGCTGGAGATCAGTACCAGCAAGTGTCTCAACACACCTGTGTGTTTTTCTTTTGTTCTCCACTAGGCTGACAAGTCATGACAGCTGAAAAGACTATTCCTATAATTAATGGCAAGCCAGAAGATGCTTTGGACCCAGAAGCCTCAAGTACCAACCTTGTCCACAGCAACGATAAGAAAGTTCATGAAAGAGGTCACTGGAACAATAAGGTCGAATTTGTGCTTTCTGTGGCAGGGGAGATTATTGGGTTGGGAAACGTCTGGAGATTCCCATATCTTTGCTACAAGAATGGAGGAGGTAAGGTGGCATCACGTGTGGATCTACATGGAATGAAACACGGGAATGAAAGAGTTAAGAATGCTTTGCAGTGATTTATTGCTCTAGTAACAGATATGTGTTCAGGGTTTCGGTGCCTGTGCAGACAGGGAAGCTTTAGGCATCTGACAACTCAGAAAAATGGTTGTGTTTCCCTCTCCTTCCCTCCAAACACTGTGTGATTTATTTTTACGAGTTCCTTTTGCGTTAGTAAATTGGGATGTTTTTTTCAGTAGCATTTTTCATGCGGAAGAAGCCGGTGTTCTGCTGTGGTAGTACACGCTGTCTTCTGCATGTGAATACACACCCAGGCATGCTTAACTAAGTTTGTCTGACACAGAAAAGAAGGCAGCACTTTATTTGTCACAACAGCGTGCTTTGGAGAGGATGAATACTTTTTTTCTAATAACGCCACAGAGACTAAATTTTTTTCTTTGTCACGTGAAGTTTTTTTATACCTCCGTGTGCTTTTTTTCCCCCTCAGTATTTCCCCAGTTCTTACAGCAAGGTAGGGGAAGACGTAAAAGTGGAGTTTACTCAAAGAAGAGAGCAAGCCCCAATAAATGTAAAATCTGAATGTTGTTTGGGAGAGAAAGGAGCAGACTGGACTTCTACAGGAGCACAGCACGTGGCGTGTGTTGGTTAGAGCTAACTATGAACCGTGTGAGACGTGGGGCAGTTGGGAATGAGCACGTCAGCTGTGACTCGGGAGGCAACGAAGAGAGAACAGTAAATTACAAACTCAGTTTAGAATTCTGTGGACTGGGTTCAACATCCTCCCTTCTTAAGGCCTGAGTCAGTGGTGGTGTAAACACAGAGGCTGGGAGAAAAATAGGATGTGCAGGGCTGATAAGCACTGCTCTGCTCTGTGACGGGTTTGTTTGCTAACGATGCCGCGCCAAATTTCTATTCCTCGTCCCTCCTTATCTGAACTCGGGGATGGTTTTTAGCCCATTTTGTCCACTGTTTCTACAAGACAAACACTGCTGGGGAAGCTGTGTCTATGGTTGGAAGTTCCTTTCTTTAGGGATCTGTATTTTGGCAGAAGCTGGGTAACAGGAGTTCGCCTCTTTAGAGAATGCTGCTACCAAACCCCGCGCGTTTTGTACATGACGATTGACATGCTGCATGTCAGACACACAGCATTTCCCACTGATTGTCAAGGTGTTCCCAGAGAACTTTTGGCAGAGGAAGTGGCAGAAATTATGGTTTTGGTGTGTAATTTTTGGGTTCATACGGCCACCTTTGGGTGCCCATTTGTGGGTATGTGCCAGCTTGTCAAAAGGTGATGCTCTCATTTTTCAGGCAGTAACATGAGGCAGAAAGGATTCCAATCATTGTTTGGGGTGATTTGATGAAAAAGTAACTACTTGACTATCATATATAATTAATTTAATTAAGAATAGAATGAGTGGGTGTGATTTAATTGGTCGTGTCCTGGCATGGGACATTTGCCATTGACCAGTTTTAGTCAATGAAGGCTCAGTCTGTGACCTGTGGCTTTGTAACCCCCTGCTGGAATTAGACCAGAGTTTGTTTTTAGTCCTTAGATCTGACACATCAAACTCCGTGGTGTGTGGTAGGGGAAGACAGTGGTAAATATCTGAGCTGGCTGTGAAATACGTTGCTGCTCACAGAGTAAATCTGGAAGCTGTAGTATGGAACTTGTGAGGTCTGACCTCTCTGGGACTTGCTCCAAGTCATAACAGGGAGTGCAGGAATCATCTTCTGTAATTTTAGGTTGTTCTTGCGGATGTTCAGGTTTTTGAGGAAAATTAATTTATTTGTGTGTTTAGAATTAGGTATTTCTTGGAATGTGATCTATTTTGCAAGCTGGGAAATCGGATGTTTTCTAATGTTCCCGGTGTGTGCCTGCTGGAACAGCGTTGGAAAAACAGTCCAAGCTGCCATGTTAAACTCACTGTGATTGTGTGCATGAGAGGGCCGAGCTGGGTTTGATACTGACCAGTAAATTATCCAGGGAAGCCATGCAAGTATTCCATTCTTTGTGGAATCCCCATGGATTGCTTGAGAGGCACCTGGGATTCAACTGTAGGGAAATTTCCCGGCTGAGGGAAGAGAATCCTGGTGATGAGATGAAAGAAACAGTCAGAGCAGGTGGATTTAGTTGTCTCAGCTTTCTGATCAAGGTGGCTGGAGCACAACAGCTGGTGCAGGGTGTGGGTGTGCTGTGTTTGGGGTTTGCTGTGTTTGGGGTTTGCTGTGCTTCGCTACCTGTGCTGGAGTTTACTGTCAGCATCCAACAAAAATGTTGGTGCTTTGTTATTTGCCTAGAGTTTCACATTGATATTTCTGGCTGGTAAGGCCAAGCCCTGCTTTCCTGTCCTTGTCAGTAGTTCTGAAGTTTGTTTCCTCGTTCCTTTTTCACAGTCCTTATTATCAGGCTCGTATAAATAAGGTGGAAAGGATCTCTTGGCTTTGATATCTGTAGCACTTCCTCACCCCTGAAAACAGCAAGGAAGGTGGTGCAGACTGCTGTGGTGCTGAGCAGGGCAGAACTCTGCAGCTGAGCGTGGCTGGGATCTTTTCTGTGTCTGAGAGGCTCATGAGCTGGCTTCATGCTGGGGACTTTGATCTGGTCTGGTTTAGTCCGTGGCCCTGGCTTACAGGTTAACTTGTGATACTTGGGGTGGGAGTAAACCCTTCCTGCACTGCCAGCGTGGTGCCCGAGGGATGGCTCCCAGCTGCTCCTTCCTTACTGGGAAAATCCTCACTGTGCTGCCCAGGAACTGGATTCATTCTAACCAGCACCCCCCCAATATTCACTTGCAGGTGCTTTCCTCATCCCCTACGTGGTGTTTTTTATTTGCTGTGGAATACCAGTATTTTTCTTGGAGACGGCCTTGGGGCAGTTTACAAGTGAAGGAGGCATCACATGCTGGAGGAAAGTTTGCCCTCTATTTGAAGGTAACAGTTCTGTGTTCTACTGCAAAAGAAAGCAATCAGTTTGGAATAAAATGAAATAAATTGTATCAAAATTGAAGTTAACACATACCTAAGAGTAAGCATTAGTTTTAAATTAACCAAAAAGCAGAAGTTTTCTTTTGTATCTCACTTTTTATTTTGCTCCTCCAGGCATTGGCTATGCTACCCAAGTTATAGAGGCACACCTAAATGTATACTACATCATCATTTTAGCATGGGCTATCTTCTATTTGTTCAACTGCTTTACTACAGAGCTTCCTTGGGCTTCCTGTGGCCACGAATGGAATACAGGTATGACCTCAGCAGAGTTTAGCCCTGTACAAACCCTTCCAAGTAATTGGTCGTGTCCTGGGAATGTCCTGAACAAAGCCACTGGTGCAACAAAGCCACTGGTGCAGCAAAGTCTGCAGAAATGGGCCAAGCACGTCATGCTACAGCAAGAGAAGGGAAACCTGGAGTGAAACTGCCTTGGACCTTTTTGGGTTGGGTCATTGTATCAGCCTTTGCTCCTGTAGAATTCATGTCAGCAGAAAAAGACTATGGATTTTGTTAATTCTGTAAGATGTTCTGGCTAAATCCCAAGACTCTCATTTGCAATCATATCTATTCTCCCTGAGCACAGAGAGTGAATTCTGCAGCAGAGAATGACCTGATGACAGGTTGCAATCTTGCTCTTTCACTCTAATGAAATCAGGAGGAGTTTGAATGGGGAGCAAAGAAATATTAAATGTGGATCTTTGGATTTGCTCTTTTAAATGCCAGATGTTGAGGGATAATGTTCATCAAGCTACTTCTGGAAATTTAGCCTCATAAATAATCCTTGCTGCATGTAAAGTAGCCTCCTGCATGAAGGATGAGGTGTGCATTCATGAGGGTTTGCAGGGTAGGGCTCCGCATCTGTCCTCTCCTTGATATTTATATCTGTAATTCTCTGCTCACTGAGTCTGTGGGTCACAAACACCCACGGGGAGGATCTCACCCCAGTGCCACTTTCCCAGGTTCCTGAAGTTTTGCATTTGCCCCTTATATGCAGTCCAGTTTCAAGTCAAGTACCCGTTGTGTTGTCTGTCATGGTTTTTCACTCATTGTCCTTTTATTGTGTTCTTTGAGCCCACCTAAAGCTGCATGAAGTCTTAGTTCGTGTCAGGGACTGAATTTCGGGCCCAGTGGATGTGGAAGGCTTTGGTGGCAATTTTGGCAGCCCTGTAAAGGAGCCTGGCCAGTGTTATCACTGCTCAAATGCTCACAGTGCTGAGCTGCTTTGGCCTTGCTCTGTGTTAGAGATAACGGTGATAAGCCAGGGGAAATATCCGCTTGCCTTACCAGGAAAAAGTGGAAGTTTATGGCTGGCCACGTTCCATAAGCCTGTTGTAGCCATAAACCATTGAACCAGCAGCTGGAGCAGGAGCTTCTTGTAATTCCCAATCCATTGCCTCAGTTTCTCCATGTTCCTTTCCTCTGCCTGAGGCGATGTTTTGGCCCTGTGCCTTTGGGGGAAGTGTTGGAGGAGAGTCCTCAGGGATGTTTTGCTGGTTTCTCGTAATCCGGTGCTGCAGGAGTAGCAGCTGTGGCGTTTGGTGCACCCAGAAACCCTTTAACCCCACCCAGAAAACGTGGTGGGGAATGGGGGCTTCTTCCCACTCCCGGGGAGCACAAACTGGGAGATGAACAACAAGCGCTGTGCTTGCGTGTTAACCTTGCAAACTCTTCTTTTCTTTTTGTTCTTTTCTAGAAAACTGCGTGGAATTTCAGAAACTTAACATGAGCAACTGCAGTCAAGTCTCTCTGCAAAATGCCACTTCTCCAGTGATGGAATTCTGGGAGTAAGTGCACAGAAACTTTATATTTGATCAGACCGTTCGTTACCTGGCAAGGATTTGATCATTTACCCACGGTTAGGTACCTCGTAACCTTTTAGCACCTGGGGGTGTGAGTTCAGCTGGAAATTTTCTTACACAGCCACAGCCAGAATGAGAGTTTTTAACTCTTTTTTTAGAGGATACAAGGAAAGGAATTCCATATCCTGAAAGGACATAGAACAAAGTGTGCCACTTGCTCGGGAGCTTGGCTCCTGCTGCCGGAGGAAAGAGCCTCAAACCCATACTAATGAGGAGGCAAAGGTGAAAGAAAGAGGATGATTTACAATATTCCTTTTTTTCCCTTTTTTTTTTTTTTTTCCAAATGTTTCTTCCCTTAGGAGTTTGAGAGCTGCATCCTCATCCTTGTTTCAGCTAACTAATACCCTGGCTTCTGTATCTCATTATTTTTTAAAGGACTCTGTAAGTGTTAGTTATTCAGCCAGGATAACAGCAGAGTTTAACTCTCTCCTGTCCCCCTGCCTCCGATTTCCAGTTGGTCTAAGAGAAGAAAATCATCTGTTTGCAGAGGATGATCTGCTTTTGCGGTGACATATTTTCTCCGACCATAAATATTTGATCAGTGCAGTGTGGGCTCCCATTTGTTCCTTGCAGGGCATGGCGTGCGTTAGGCCAATCACAGAAATGGAATGCTCCTTTCAACACTGGGTGATTTCACAGTTCAGAGCCTGTTACACAATTCTGGCTTACTACGATTTCCTGAGGACCCATCAATTTTATTTTAAGACAGAGCCTTATTTTGAGGCTGTTCTGTGCTCAGGACAGCAACAGCTACACTTTGGAAGAAGCAGGAATTAAAACTCCTTGAAGGGAGAGCTCCACATGAACATAATTTCCTTAGGAAGCTTAGGACGTGCTGTTGTCTGCCTGAACCTCTTTTTCTTGCTGCTTCAGTTAACTTAGACTCCACGGGTTCTTTCGGCAAATAATACAGTTTTATTTAAAAATAAAATACCCCCCACCAAACTAAATTAAACCTGGACAGTATGAGATGTAAACGCTCTGAGGGTAAAACTGAAATTTCATTTTCTGTTCAAACTTTCAGTAATCTGAACACCTCACATCTTGAATCAAAATAGATCTACTCCAATGGTTCAGAATAAACAAGAGTTTCTCAGGTGGCATCACTTAATGCTACAGCTTCATTTTATTTTAGCAAAAATCTCTTAGGGTTCTTTGTGATAACGAGAATTAAGACTTCGTATCATTAGAGTCAACAAACAATAAATTTTATTAAATTTATTAAATAAAATTATTTAAATTTTATTTTAAAAAGTATTAGCCAATTTACCTCTGCATTTATATGATTTTTTTTCAACGATATACCTGGCTCGGCCACTGGTGGTGACCCCGGTTACCCAGAGAGGCAGGAAATGTTCAGTTCAGTCACGTGGAGGGCACAGAGCAAGTTTGAGGCTCTCCCGTTTGTGTGGCTTTGTGGGTTTTGTGTCAGTGCTGGTCCCTGCACTGCCCGAATTCCCGTGCCATCGCTGTTCTGGAGCACGCACAAACCTGGCTCAAGCACCTCCCTTCCCAGAGGTCTCTAAAAATGAACCTAAACAAGATTCTGTGGCTCAGCTCGCAATCAAGTTGCAGCGGGTTTTAAACCCTTCAGTTTTGGGGCATATTTCCCTGATTTTGGCTAAGTCAGGAGTGAATGATGAAGCTCGAAGGGATGATCACATTCAGCCTTTTCTCTTAACTGGGCTTGCAGTCTTGTGTATAAAAAGTTGAGAATACGCAGTCCAAACCTTTTAAAATCACAAACAGCAAAGGAAAAGGTAAATGAAATAATCTCTTATTTATTTGAAACTTCTTTCTTTATTGTGTCACAGGCAAACTTCTTGTAACACTAACAGTTTACCGGCCAAAATAACTTAAGATATTCAACTTATCTGCTTTCTCTGTCCAAGCAAAACTGGAGTTGCATAGTTTTGCACACAGAAAATAAATGTACTCTCTTCCTGCTAAGGAAAGTGTTTGCCTTGTTTAAAATTTAAGTAGTTGTGAGGTTGCATGGCTTCAAAATTTAAAAAAAAACCACGACAAATTAGTGTCAAAGTGGAAGAATGAGCTTTATTAAGAATCAGGATGGATTTTAAGTTGAAATAACTCATTGGAATTAAGACTATAATTAAATTATAAGTCTTAAACATCAGACATAAATGCAGAGCAGTGGCCTTTCCGTATAAAGGCGCAGAGCAGATTGCAGAGCAGTTAAAGCAAAGTAAATATTGCTGGAGCAGTTGGTTTGTCTGGAGATAAATGTTACCAGCCATGTCATTTCCCTCAGCCAGAGGTGGTGTTCTCGTGATGCTGCTTCACTATGCTGTAAATTCTGGTGCCAGGAACCCTAAACTCGTTGTAAACTCGTTGCAACAATTAGTAAGAGGCGAGTTGCTGGAGTAGACTGCACAGAGCAGCTGCTCAGGGCTATTTCCAGAGCTCGTGTGGGCAGTGCGTGAGGATCCTCCTCGCTGCACAAACCCCTCTCACACCTGAGGTTGTTTCCATAACCTCCAGGTTCCTTACAGTTAATGAACTACAACTAATATAATTAATTAAAAAATGTAATTAATGCCTGGCAAGGGGAGGGGAAAGCTCTGGGTTTCCTCTGAACAACCATTCAGAATCTTTGCACTTTGCTCCCTGCAATGCCAAGGCTGCCACTGAAAGTCCTCTAAGTCGTGGCCACATAAAACCAATTTATTGTGTGAAGGGTTGGCTGTGGGGGAAAAAAATCTGGGGTTTTGTGGGATTTTTAGAATTTTTTTTGTCTGTCGAGTTAATCTGTGGATTAGAGTGGTGATTACTGAGCACAGTGGTCCTGCTTGCTTTTTGTAAGTGAGCTTGTTTGCATGGAAAATGCAGTCCTGCATTTGTAAAGTGTCAGGCTGATGCTGCAGCTTTCCTTTCAGAGCCACATCACATTGCCACAGCCTTTTAGAGCAATCACAGCGTCTTCAGATGGTTTTAATTAAACCCAGCCTGACAAGAAGAGTGCTTGGGGGAGACTCAGTCAGTCCCCAGTGGTTTTGCAGGGCTCTGTGCTGCTCTCAAGCCCAGTGCTCCCAGTCTGAGGGAGGCGCAGGTTGCTGTGTGTCACACAGGATTTACATTCCCTAAGTGCCAGCAGAGGCTGGGAGCAGGGGGACAAGTTGGATTTGGGTTTAGGTGTGCAGGTGAATACACCAGGCCCAAAACATCTTCATTTCTGGCTTTGGAAAGGGATCTTTTCTCTTTCACCTTGTGCTGCTGAGTCTTCCCCACCAGCCACGCTGTAAGGCTCAGCCCTTTTTTACTCCTGACTGGAAGCAAATCCGAATCCTCAGCCAGGCTGAGGATTGCAAACAAAAACTTCCACCTTTCTCTGAGATATTTGAAGCTTCTGCTGCTTCTGCAGCCTCGGTGGCTCCTAAAGCTGTGGCTCGAGTCAGGCAGGGACTCAGCCACGTGCAGAGGTGGCAGAGGATGCCTGGCAGTGCCACGGAGCTTTTCCAGTTCCCCTTCCTCAGGTGTGCCCAGAGGATGCTGTTTCCTTGCCCCCTGAGCAGGTATAGCCTCACTTCTTCTGATAACTCCTCCTCCTCTGCCTGCTCTGATAACTGCCTCGCACAGAGGGTGAGGGTTCAGCTTTTGCCCCGCATGGATTGATTATTTGTTCAAACAAACAAAAAATTCAGAGAGATTCAGAGAGAAATCCCACAGCAGGTCCCAGATGCTGTTCTCCTCCTGGTACACTCCAAAGAACCTCACTGTACATGCAACAATTCAAACCTTAAATGTTTTTGTGAGCCTGTAATTGATAACCACTTACCTGGAGCGACACGGTCAGAGTGGTCTGATCCTGCTGGAGGAGCAGCAGGCAAAGTCTGGGGGTTTGGAGCCTCTTTTCTTCTTTTCCTGCTTGGAAATAACTATCCCTGTTAGTGTTTGAAGACTTCATTTGGGTGAGCAGACTGGCCACTGACAATTGATCAAAATTAAGGGATTAAAGTTTCTCTTACTTTCCTCAAAAAGGCCTTGCAAGCCACAGCCTTGAGAGGTTCCACATTCTGTGTGTACAGTTTCTAAGGTAAGCAGCTAAACTGATAAAAATCCACTTTTTCTTCTTCCCATTCTCTGCTGCTGTGTTCCAAAGGACAGAGAAGTGTCTGAACCTCCACTTTCCCCTTCATAGCGGTGCCAGCATTCAGAGACCGACCTTTTTTCTCCCATTTATGGCCTTTCCCTCACTCCAACTGTATAGTTTATTTATGGATTCTCTAAGAAAAAGTAATAATCATATTCTCAAGGTGTGGCACGTGGAATTTTTAGTGTCCAAATTTCAAGCACAGTGGTAGTAGCTGTGATGTTGATAATTAGTGATAAATTAAAGCAGGGTTTTAAAGAGAGCTGTGGCTGGAGGTGAGGGTGTATTTATAGGAATCAGAACAGAGGGGAGATGCTCTTCTCCATCCCTTTTCAGCTTTCCTGGGGGAGGGAATGGCCTGGCAGGTGTGGGGGCTGCAGCCTCGCCTGTGTGCTCCTTTGGCTGCTGCTCCAGTCTGTCACCACGGGCAGGAATTTGAGGTTTCCAGCGCCTGGGAAGGGAGCTGGGCAGAAAGAGGACCCACGGGTTTGTGGCTGGTTCCTCCTCAATGGTTTTTTATTGGCTGTGGAGCAACAGCTAAAGGAGGTCTGGTTGTTGGCCTGTCACTCTCTGGAGGGGGTGACACATCCTCAGCGTTTCCAAGCGGAGCCCAGTGAGAAAAAGCATCGGTTTTGTCTGGGTGAAAGAAAAGGGGCTGTCCCCAGCAAAAAGGGAAAGGCACAAACCCTCTCCTTGCAAAGTCAGAAAAGAGGTTTTTCCTGTTTGATTCAGGCTACAGGCGAGTGCAGGAGTCACGCTGTGGTTAATCCCCAGCTCAGTGAGAAGTCGGGGCGGGCTGAGCCCGGTCCTGCAGCGCTCAGCACCCAGCGGGCTCAGCCCCGCTCCCAGCCTGGCCCTTTGTGGGTGCCTTGCAGGACCCTGGGCTGTGCCAGACCCTCCTCCTTCTGCCCAGGTCAGAGGGGGCCGTGAGAAAATTGCCTTTTTTGTTTCTAGCCACGTGAGCTCTCCATCTGGGTTTGCCTCAAGATCACTGACTTTGCCCGACTTCAGCCAAAAAAAGCAAGTGGGCTGGGGTCAGGCTGCTGCCCGTTCCCCCTGTGTTGAGGGCTGAACCCTGAGCCAGGTGGATGAACCTCCCCGGTTTTTGATTTCTGCCTTTCCTGTTGTACACAACACTTCTGCTGTGGATGATGAAAAAGTGACCCTCGGGTTTGCAAGTTCTCCTGACTTTCTGCTGCTTCGGGAATTCGTAGCATTGGGCTGGTTCCTGTGTTCAAATATGGTCGAGTTTTGGCTTGCGGCGGTGTCCAAACCAGAGAGGAAATTTTTGTCGCAAAGATCATTCATGAACCACTTAAAATATCCCTTAATTGCACAATTGTCAGAGTTCTAGAAATGCTTTTATTACTACTAATAGCAGGTAAGCACGCTCAGAAGCTGAGTGAGGTGCTTAAACCATGATCTGTAGGAGCTGCTGGCTTAGATGCCCAGTTTTGCTGGAAAATGGTATATCTTTTTTATTTGTAGCAATAAGGGCATTTCCATTGCTGTGGTTAAGGTAGGAACGTGTGTTTGCAGGCATGTACACCTACAGATGCACTTTCTGCTATTGTAGGGAAAGAATTGCAGGAGAGAAGCAGATTTTGCTTGAAGGGGTAAAATGAATATAAAGTGAAAGGTCTAAAATAGCAAAACCTCAGTGGTGCCATGATGGGCTCGGCCAAATCAGCCAGGAGCAGCAGGAGCCAAAATAACCAGGAGTGTTTCTCCTGCCTTTGCCAGGGGTTTCATTGGTTTCTCACAGGTTGTTGGTTTGCTGCGTGTGCCGTGCGGGGTTTTTTAATTTTTACCTTTTTATTCATGTACAAAACCCCTCCACGGAAAGGCCTCCCTTCAGCTAGACCTGTTTTTATGCAAGCATAAAACCAGCTCATCCCCTTCCTCCTGAGTTATTATGTACAGCCTCCTACAAGTAACTACACAAACTTTTAAATCTAAAAAACTGAAAGTAGGGTATTTCTGGTGCCATTTGCTGCCTGAAACCAATTAATCCCCTCCAGGAGCTCCCCTGCGTGAGGGGTCCTGCCCAGGACAAGCTGAAAAGGCACATCCATGTGTGACAAAGTTGCCCACTCCAGGAATTATTTTCTTTCCTGGCTGGCCATGGGAATGGGATGTGCAAGACTGGACGTGCAAGCAAATCACATGGAGCTTTGCCAAGGCATACTTTTCAATACCTTTTGAATTCCTTAAAGTATCCAAGTGGCCTTGTAAATAATAGATTGTTATTTCCAACTGTCCAAGAATGTGTCCATTACTTTTATTCCCCATCTTGGAAGTGGGAATGTGAAGGGCTTTGGTGAGAGGGATTTTGGAGGTGCACAAGTAACTGAAAACGTTGTCAAGCAGGAATCACATTCCCCTGTATTTTGGCTATCTCAGCATGGACACTCTGTAAAGGACATATTTCCATGCGATTCATCAAGCCTCTGTCTATTTTTGGCTCTTGAAAAAGTAGCATCATAAGCAAAATTAAACATTTAGGCAGTTTTTAAGAGTATTTCCCAAGGATGGCTTTGTAGATTCAGGGCATTAATAAAATGGGTGGTCGCTTGAGATTTTGAATTGAATTAATTTTTTTTTCATTATTTCACTGTTTTCTGCTATATTCTGATACGGCAGCAGCGTCAGGAGAACTTCCTGAGGAAACTCATTAAATATTGCCCTGGAATCCCTGGAAAGGCTGCAGAGCATCAGTCAGTGCAGGCCTGGGAACAGCAGTGTGGGCACAGCCGTCCTCTGGGTGCAAAGGAAATAACTGATCTCCTCCCCAAAGCCCTTCAACAGCTCTTCTTTAATCATTTCCTATCTGATTTCCATTGCTTTTACTTCATAAATGAAAAAACAAGGCAGTAGAATTTATCTGGATTTAATGAATAATACTGTAAAGTTTGCAAGTGCTACAGCAGAGCCATATCTTTATGAAGACTCAGGAACCACGAATGTGGGCAGAGGATTGAGACCTCCCAAAACAGCTCCTGTCCATTTGCAGCTTTCTATTTGCCCTTTTGGGCTGCAAGTTATTCTTTACTCCTTTTGCCCCTGCTCCTTTTCCTGCCTTAGTGTTTATTCGTGAGTAGGGTTTAGCCCAGGGCCAGTGAGTATAAGAAATACCTTGACAGAGGAATTTTTCCAATTTTTAAAATTTTTTTGCTGGTCAGGTAATGGCTGTCTTTTGGCTGTTCTGTGAGGAAGAGATAAGAGCTTATCACCATTCACTTGTTACATGAGTTTGTAGCCAAAAACTCTATTTTACGAGAGCATGCAGTAGTCCTCAATATTTTGTGCTCTGTAGTTCTCATTTGATGAACATTTAATTAACAGTGAAAAGCTGAGTACCACTGTACAGGTTGCCTAAAAAGCTGCACACAAATTCTGAGAGGCATCAGCTTGACTCGCATTTCTTCTGGGTGCTTTCAGCTCACAGCTGGTGCTGTGTGCTGAGCTAATTTATGCCACTCAAGGGGAATAAAAAGGGAGATTTTTGTCACTGGATGACTTCTTCAGAGAGGAGAAGAGGGAATATGACAAAAAAAAAGCCTGAAGGAGTCATTGGGTGTATTGAGAAAAGAGACTGTAGAGCAGAGGTGAGTGGGACAGCACGAAAAGTGATTGAACAGGATTAAACCCTTGGGCTTGGTGGAGGAGAAGTTGCCATGACTTCAGTGGAAGAGGGGTAAGGGAAATAGGTCAGGAATGGTTATGGGAATGGGATGTTCTGTGTTTGTCACAGTGGGAGACACACTGACACACACAAGTAAAATGAAAAAACAATATATATACACACACATACAGTCAAATAACTCCTGACCTTAACGAGACAGGGGTTGGCACAAGAATTGTGTGACTTTTTTTTTTTTTTTTGCAAGCTGCACTAGAAATTTTAGAGAAAAAACCTGCAGAGGAAAGCCTAATTTCACTTTTTAATTGGATGTGTGGAGGAATGGGTAATGAATGGAACAACATTGAACCCTAGCAGGAATTTAAGGAGGAGGATCTAGTCTGAAGAGCAGCAAATGTGGCTCAGCCAGGAATGATTCACTGTGTTATGTGTAGGTCCCACTGGATCTGCTGGGAGAGGTAAATATTCCAGATTAATGCTGTAGCTGAGGGATTCTTGCTAATGTGGCCCCTGGGATTGTCTGTCTGCTGCTTTGAGAAACAAGCCAAGTATGGAATTAAGGGGATTTCCAGAAATGAAGCCTTACACTTTAAAGAATTTCCAACAAATTTCTCTCAGCCTACAGATTATCTTCTAAAAGCTGAACTACATCTTTCTAATCCCTGAGCACTGATGGTTGGAGGGTACAAGTGGGTATCCAGCAATATCTGCCAAGGATAGCTTGTAGCTCTTTTAGAAACCTCTGGGTATGTTCCATTTCCTATTTCAGAGTTTAGATGGAACCTTAAAAAGAGAGGTTTGGACACTGCACAGAGCCCGCAACTCTTGTTCTGGATATACAGCTTCCAGAAAAGCCAAAGTGTCAGCTCATGTTGACTTGCAGGGAGAGTTTGGCATCGAGACTCTCTCTTTTAAACGCTTTTAGTGACTAAATCCGCAACAAATCCACTGGGATTGCCTTTGTTTAGCTTTGCCGTTGCAGCCGTGCTTGTTCTGGAGGTGTTTCAGTGATTATCACAGCGCCGCCCTGGGAAAACCCCTGGCACAACCAGCCCACGTTTGGTTTCCCAAGTGTCAGGGTCTACACAGGGGGGGGAGAAAATCTGAAAGGAATAATTTCATTTTAGGGCATTCTCTGTGTCAGACACCTGCCCTCTGCGTGGCGTTAACGCTGTCGGTGTGCCCGTGCCATCATCGTGTCACCGAGCTCTGCAGGCCGGCCACAAAAAGCAGGGCAAAGCAGCAGCCAGCGTGTCTCTGCTGCTCTCCTGCTCTCCTTCCAACCCCAGATTGTGCAGTTGGGATGGAAGTAAGGTCAGAAGTGACTCTAAATTCTGACATTGGCTCAGTGTGGGCTCTGTGCGGCCCAGGAGCAGTGTCCGGCCCTGGGGCCAGCACGGGGAGGACCTGGAGCTGCTGGAGAGAGTCCAGAGGAGGCTCCAGGGTGCTCTGCTGGGAGGAAAGGCTGGGAGAGCTGGGATTACCCAGCCTGGACAAGAGAAGCTCTGGGGTGACCAAATTTTGGCCTTCCAGGACCTGAAGGGGCCAACAAAACAGATGGAGAGAGACTTCATACAAGGGATGGAGGGACAGGACACAGGGAATGGCTTCACACTGGCTGAGGGGGCAGGGTTGGATGGGATACTGGGAAGGAATTGTTCCTTGGGAGGGTGGGCAGGCCCTGGCACAGGGTGCCCAGAGCAGCTGTGGCTGCCCCTGGATCCCTGGCAGTGCCCAAGGCCAGGCTGGACGGGGCTTGGAGCAGCCTGGGACAGTGGGAGGTGTCCCTGCCCATGGCAGGGGGTGGAGCTGGGTGATTTGTAAGGTCCCTTCCAGCCCAAACCATTCCATAATTCTGTGATACTCTGGGGCTAAAAATCATAAAGGTTATCAGTGCTCAAATAATGTGTTCTCTTCCTGGAAAAGGGAGAGGTCTCCCACACATTTTTGTTCAAGTCCCTCATCAGAGGTATGCGATCTAACTATTACTCTTTGTTTATGCAATGAGGCTCAAAAAGTCTCTAATTTGACAGTTACCTCTGAAAACACAGCCCTGTACTGTGTAGAGGAGGATGTTTAAGTGTTACAACTGAATAATGTTTGCCAGCTTTGACAAATCCAGTACACAGAATGTTCTGTACCTCTTCTCTAAGACAATATTGCACCATTCTTTACGTTTCCTGTGTCAAAAGATAACGACCCACACCAGAGAAGAGAAATCTTGCAAACCAGTACAAGAAATGCAGTGATGAACGGACTGAAGAATTAAGAACGCTCTTTTTAGGTTCATTTTGTTGAAGGATAATTTTCCTTTTATCTTGATCTGTATAAAATATGTGTATCTTTAGTAAAAAATCCCAAGAATTTTATAAAGTAAGCTGCCAGCCTTTTGGTTTCACAGTTTTATATTTTTAAGTTTATCTGTATCATTTCAAAAGTTATCATATGAGTAGATAAGGCAGTGGAGAATATCTCAAATCTTTGATATCTCGTGTGCTCTGGTTCTTCCAGAACAACTCGTTCCTTCTCTGCTGTTTCTTTCCCACCTTGGAGTTATACACGGATTCATGGATCTGCCTCTCCCAAATCAGACAGCAGTTAGCTCAGGTTGGACAGCCACAGGGAAATGCTTGACTTTCCTGCCTGGTGTTTTGGCACGGGAAAGCTCCTGGCACTTCCAGCATCCACAGAGGACTCTGGTGCATGGAACTGGAATCCTACAATTTTCAGAACTCAGTCATATCTGCTGGAGTTTCTGAGCCAGGAGCTGTCTGTTTGCACAGGATCCTCGAGCACACTTCGAGGAAACACTCAAACCAATCAATTAAAGACTGTTAATTGCATAAAGCGCAATGAGAGAAATAAAGATGTGAGTTTAGGAAATGTCTTCAGACCGAAACTTAATTTCACTTTCACACAGAAATAGAGCATGTCTAAACAATATCAACCCCTTCCTCCTAAACTGGTGGGAACTCCGTGCAGCGCTGGCCCTCAGGTGCATTCTGCTTTCCAACAGGGGCTCAGTGACGAGGTTCACAAGGTAAATGTGGACTGGGTCTGGAAACTGTGGGGATAAAATGTACCAGAGTATACAAACAGAAGGGCCACAGTGCAGTGGCCCTGCTCAGCAGCATCACTTTGTTGTCCTTTCGTCCCCCCAGAGCGCTCTGAGGGCAGAGCCTGGCCCAGGCTAAAAGGGAACTTTGGCCCCTGCGTTCCTGGCTGGACACGTCCCCGGGGACAGGGGACCTCAGGAGGGCTCCTGTGTTTGGGTGGTGTTTGTTGTTGGGTTTTTTAAAGCCAAGTGTCTTGGAAACTGCTCCAAACCAAAGTGGGAACACGAAGGGACCTTCCTCAAACAGACTGGAGCTGTTCTTCAGCTTCCCAAACCGTGAAATAATGCAAGAAGTGCCCCGGGACATTCCTTCCCACAATGTGCTGGCAGCTGTTAGTCCTCTTTCTATTCAAGAGCCTGCTCCATCCCCTCGCACTGGAACACTTTATTAAATACCCTCTTTCCCAGGAAAACCCAGTGTTCCCATAGCCAATAAGCAGTGTGTAAGCTTTCAGACTGTTTGCTCCCAAATTTGGGTGGAAAGGTTGCTTTTCAGTTATCTCATAAGGTTTCCCTCTCCAGCAATTCCAACACGGGAGGGGAATGTCATTCTTCCTTTTAGAGGTACTGAGGCACCAAATTGAAAGGTGTTCTAGTGCTTTCTCAAACGAATTAACCCCATTTTCAGTAAGCATCTAACGCTTGTTGGAATTGTCTCCCAGTGGGATTTTATCTGTGTAGATTTTGTGCAGATTCTGCACGTGCAGTGAGGCCAGCTGGGACAGCAGAGGTGACCCTTGGCAACAGGGTGTCCCTGGCACGGAGGGAGCACCGGGTCCTTGTAGGAGGTCTAATTTCCTCCTGGGTTTGTTATTTTATGTGTGCTGAAAACGTGCTGAAATCTTTCTCTGTATCTTCCTAACTATCCATTTTTGTTTCTTTTTATCCATGTTTCTATTTCCCATCAAGTCAAATTTAAACCATAATAAATGGTTAAATACTTGTTACTCTAAGGGGAATAAATCTACACGGCAGTAATTCTGTAGTGATTTTGTTCAGCCCAACTACCCAGACCCTTGTGACCAAAGCTCAGCCACCCTTTGGAGATGTGCCCTATTATCCCACCCAAATTTATCTTTTATTCAATAGATTCCTGGAACTTTCACCACTCTTATTCTGTGTTATGGATAGGAAGAAGAGTAAGAATCTTCAATAACATTTAGCCAGTTTAAATTTGTCTGCCCAGAGGCAGTGAAACCTTCAAGCACAGTGTGAGACCCCACAAATCCACTCTGGTTGGGGTTTAATATTCGACTTACAAGCAAGATATGCTGTGTAGAATTAACACTTTGCTACTACTGAATTAAAACCTTGCCCTGGTTCGAACTAACCTTTAATTCCAAACTCGCCCCCATGGCAGTGGAGTTTGTTTCCCTCAATATTCTGCTCAAGGAGCTCCAGTGCCACCAGTCCCTTGGCTTCCCTCCCAGGCTCTGGGTCGGCTCGGGGGGCTGCACTGCTGGGTATTTTTGTGCAACAGAACAGCACCCCCCTCAAACAGCTACAACAGCAAAACAAGCTCAGTACCTACAGTAAATGTTGTCCGACTCTCATCAGTTTCTGTTTTCAATGACATCCAACAGTAATTAATGATTTGTGTCTTCGGTGCAGGGCAAATTTTTCTCACAGCGAAGTTTCACACGGTCCTAAGCTGTTGCCAGCAAACTCTGCCTAAACTGGCTTGTACCAAGCAGGGATTTTATGGCCTGGAGTAATTGGAATGGTTACCTGCACTTGCACTGCCAGCTACAGTGGTGCTCCAGGTTCTTGGGCTCTTATCTATCAAGGAATGTTGTTGGTATTTTTCATTTCTTCAAATAAAGAAGTGGCAGCAGTGAATTCCAGTGAGAAAGATTCAAGGCGTTTCAGTGAAACATCTGTCAAGATATTTTTCATTTAATTTAAGGGGGTTTTAAAGATGCTGAGCTGTAATAAGCCTTGATATACATCAAGTTATTTCTTTTCACCCAAGTGTGATGCGAAGCAGCTGAGCTGTAGATTCGCTGTAGAACTTTTCTTCAAATGTTTGCTCCTTCGAACCAGAGAGGACCACACGCAGTGCTGGTTTTGCTGCTGGTTTCTTGATTCTGTGCATGAAGGGTTGAGGAGAGCGAGGCAGTGCAGGGCCCTTGCAGGTAGGAGAAGAGGAGGAAGGCCTGGAGGAAGCCACACAACCTTTTTTTGTGGTTGTCAGTGATTTATGCGAGGTCACGGCGGCTCTTGGATAGAAGCTGCACTGCTGAGGAGCAAAGAGCTGTGATCTGACCCCTGAATGCATCAGCCTCACTTCTCAGACACAGGGGACAATCATATTTTCAAAATGCTCCCCCTTTTCCTATTATATCAGCTGAATAATGAAAGAATAGGGGCAGATGTGACTCAGCTGAGGTTTTGTGAGAAGAATTTCATGTTCTGATTGCCCCCTCCTTTCAAAGCTTCATCCACTGCTGCTGTTTCAGGTGGTTCCAGCAGCAGAATTTAGGTCTGGATCAGGGAGAGCTGTGCTGTCCCTGCTGAGGAAATCCCTGCTGGTCTCTGGGCAGGACTTTCCCCTCCTTGGATCCCTCCTCGGCATACATTGAGTGTTATAGTTTAATTATAAGTTCTGGACTTGTTGCTGCTCCCTTTCCGAGGGAAACACCAACCCTTTGTTCTGCTGGAACAAAGGAAATACAAACCAATTTACAGCACTTCAGGGTAATTAAATCCTCATTATGGTGCTGGCAGTTCCAGCTGATTGGCACCGCGTGTCTGTTTAAATGGGACCCGCAGGGATAATTGCGGTGAGCCCATTAATTTGCCATTTGCTTCCTATGACACTCCTTACAAAAGCATCAGTCCAAGAGTTCTGGGTGGGTAAGGGAGGTGTCCCTGCTCTTTGGGACTTCCCAGAGCATCCAGGGAACACCGAGCGTTGATTTCTGCTCCCAGGAATCGGTTCCTTCTAAAAACCTCCCTCTCAAGCCTTCCCTGAAAATTGTGTTCTTAAGGCAAAGGCTCCTTTTGGTGTGTGAAACATTTCAGTCCGAGAGATGGAGTGATAACATTTATTTATGAAGCCGTTTTGCAGTTAGGGAGGAGCAGTGTAGGAATTGAAGCGACTGGCACACCCATTTTGGAAAAGAAACCTTACTCGTGCTCAGGTTCATGTGCACAGAAATAAATCCAAATAGCCATAAAAACCCGGTTTGATTAAAACATAAGGAAATTTTTTTCGTCATTGTTTACAGTGGCAATAAAGCTCAAGGAAAAACGTTTCCATTTCACAATTGTGGCCCAAACATAAATACTTTCTCTAAGTTTTCTTCTTAAAAATGTACCATCTTAAAAGGCCTTTTGTTATTTATTGCCCTACATTATTTATTCCCTTTTTTATCATATTATGCCAACTTTCGTCCTGGTTCTCTTGCAATTAATTCCTGGTTTTGGTGATCTAAGAACTCAAGGATTTCATTTGGGTTTTGAATGAGAATTTGTGAAGAGGGTGGACTTTATCCGATGTAAAACTCCACGTTCCTCTGTCAAACAGCTTAGAAGTACTTGAATTTTAACGATGCCTTTCATCACCTCTCGGTGTAATTACAGCTCGGTGGTGTTGTTTGCAGGTATCAAATCCGTGCTTCCTCTTCTTGATTAAAATAACCCTTAATTAAAAGCCACCCCTCTGCATTTGGATGCATTCTGATGGCAGAACTTCAGGCTCTTTGCGGGTCTCGGCTCACCGAGGGTGTTCCGTGCTGGCTCCCTCCTCTCCCAAATTACCCGGTGGCAGCTTTGAACAACAGGATTCAAAGAATAAAGATGTGAAGGATAAAACTAATTCCTGGATGAGGAGGGAATGTGCCCGAGGTGGCAGCAATTTTACATTTAAGCAGAAAACATTCCAAAAGTTTGTGTCAGCTCCCTGCCCCCTTTTTTTTTTTTAACTGGGAAGATCCACCTTTATCTTCATTGGAAAGTACGCAGATAAACCCTGGGATTTGGCGTTTTAATTGTGATTTTTCTCTGCCCTGCTAATTCTGTCCCTCCCCAGCCAAGCAGGGAGCTTTTAGCACGCATTTTGTGAGTGGCTGCAGCCATCAGGAGCAGCAGCTGCAGCTCTTGGAGGTGTGAGACCTGCGCAGGGGCTGCAGCGTCTGTGCAGGCACCTGCAACACCTGGCACAGCCCAGCATCTGCAACACCTGGCACAGCCCAGCACCTGCAACACCTGGGCACAGCCCAGCACCTGCAACACCTGGCACAGCCCAGCATCTGCAACACCTGGGCACAGCCCAGCATCTGCAACACCTGGGAACAGCCCAGCATCTGCGTTTTCCCTCCCTGGCTCCAGCTGTCGGTGGCTCCAACCTCCTGCTCCATCCCTACAGGCAGGGAAGGAATTTCCCTTCATCCTCAGCTGCTGCTGGTGGCAGCAGAGCCAGAGCAGATTCCTCCCCACGTTATAGTTCATTTAAATATTTATGTTTCATATAAATATTATATTTTCGTATAAATATTATATATCATTGAGCTATTATATTTTACTGTCTGGAATGACAGGATCAGACTTTATATCCCTGGGTTTATTGCCTCGGGCAATAACTGAACCAAATCCAAAAGGAAGAATTATTTTATATATTTAACTGTAGTTTGCTTGTTTTAAATTTAATACTCAACCTTCCTTCTAAATTGTAATTAAATTATCTGTATACCTCTGTACACATTAATTACATAACCAGCTGAAACCAGTGAAAATCAATTAATTTGTTTTCACTCTCAGTGTGGAGGAGAAGTAGTGCAATTCTAAGGTCCCTGGGGTTGTAATAATTTATATTAACTTGGAATATGGTTTTCAAAGAAATATCTGCTCAGGATGGTTTATGCTAAGTGTTAAAAACTTTTATGTGAATGTCTTTATTTGTGCATATGTTGCTTGAAGCTGCTTCAAAAGGTTGAGGTTTTGAAAATATTTTAGTGTTATAGCTTCAGTTACAAAAGGAAATTCACGAAAATAAAGGTTAATATGTAAAAAATAAAGGTTAGAATTTTCTTTCTGGACAAGGAATAAGATTGGAAAAACCATTTGTTAATGAGGTGTTTTATTTTAGGCTCATTTGTGTTGGTAACTAATTCAAACAATTTCTTTTTCTTTGAGGAAAAGCTGTTTTAAAATTAAAATTTTGTCGCTGACCTGAAAAAGTGAAACATTTGTTCATTTCTAACCAGATGCAAAACCCACTGAGAATATTCTGCTTTTTCCTTTTGTCTTCCTTTGTACCTTAGCACAGGGCATTCTCAGTAGTGAGTAACAAGGAGCCCTTGGTTCAAATTAATTCAGTTTTATCCCAGTGTTTCATATGCAATGCTGTTTTTCTTCAATATTACCATCTCCTTTTGTAGTTAATTTAGTCTTATCCCAGTATTTCATAAGTAATGCTGTTTTTCTTCTATTCTATCGCTGTTTTTCTTCTATTCTATCACTGTTGTTGTAATTAATTTAGTTTTATCCCAGTATTTCATATGCAATGCTGTTTTGCTTCAATTCTATCTTTTTCTTTTCGCAATCAATTCAGTTTTAATTGTGATTTTTCTTTGCCCCATCAATCCTGTCCTCCCCCAGCTAAGGAAGAACCTTTTAACACACATTTTCACACTTAACACAGCACTTCATACGTAATGCTGTTTTTCTTCAATATTACAATTTTTTTGTTAACCAGTTCAGTTTTACCCCAGTATTTCACGTGCAGCGCTGTTTTAGCTCAATATTATCATTTTTTTCCCCTCTTTTTTTCCCTCCTGCAAGGCGAAGGGTGCTGGCAATTTCTGACGGGATCGAGCACATCGGGAACCTGCGCTGGGAGCTCGCCCTGTGCCTCCTGGCTGCTTGGACTATCTGCTACTTCTGCATCTGGAAAGGGACCAAATCCACTGGAAAGGTGAGGCTGAAATCCTGGGCAGCAGCTTGAACGTGGTGAGCTCCGAACCCGTGTCGGCATTAATATTTATTTCCATCAGAACGGGAGAATTCTGCACTGCTGTGAGGAGTTGGGGGTGTATAAATAGCAGGGCTAATTGCAATTAAGAGCTGGTTGTGCTGCGCGTTTTGGTTTCGTGATTTGCCCTTTCCCTCATTCTGTTAGGTGAGGCTGGGTGGCTTTGTTTTATTTTGGTCAGTTTAGCAAGGAGCTTTGCTGGCCAGTCCCTGGACTGTGAAAGCAGATTGTGCTGATTTCTGTGCAAAAACTCTGCAGAATTTGGATTTTGCCTTAACCTGACAGGAGTCAAAACTCTCAGTCCCACAAAAGAGTCACTGAGAGTTTCGATGCACATAAAGAGAGAATTTAAAAGTACAGATGGAACACCAAGAGCAGAAATAATGAAAGCACTCAGAGAGGGGAGGAATTATGGGGGAAAATAGAAATGTTTAGCACTTTTCGAGTGGATGCCCTCAATACTGGGAGCTGGGAGAGGGAGCCATGGAGAGGGAGCCATGGGATGAAGGAGAGGCTGCCCCTGGAGTAGTATCAGACACAGCACTGAGTAGAATCTATGAATAATCAACTACACAGAGAGAGGAAAAGAGCCACAGATCTGGAGGGAGGATCTAAAAAAAGCTCTGGTTTCTCACGTTGGAGCTAAAGGAAACCAGGAAATAATTGGTGGATTGAAACATTCAATTTTTGATTGTTTCTTACATAGTTTGGGTTGTGGTTGGGGTTTTTTTTGTTTGTTTCTGTTTCAGTGGCCTCCGATAACACGTGAAACATTCGAAATGTAAATTTTTTTGGTTTTTTGTTTTTTTAATTTAGAAAATGCCAGAGTGACATTTTTCAGCTTGGTCAACTGCACGCATCTTTCGTCCTCCCAACATTTTGGCCGTGGCTGGTGGCTGGTTCCGGGCGCGTTTGCCAACTGTGCCAGTCAAGCTGGTGCTGTGTTTTCCATTCAGGGGTTTGCACACACACACACACAGAGAGATTTCCACAGGGAAAATGCTGAGAAAGACTGTCCAGGGATGGGGGTAGAGAATGAATAGTTTAGAGGAAGGAGAGGAGGGGGAAAATCCCTCAGAGGGGAGTGTGGAGAGGCAGCAGTGAGCTGAGGGAATGAGGAGAGAGATGTCCCCGCGCCTGTGGCGTGCACAAGCGCTTGGGAGCAGGGTCAGGGGCTGCAGCCGGCGGGGAAGAACCAAAACTGAGCAAAACTGAGCAAAACTGATATTTTTTCTTTTCCATCAGAAGGAATGCCTGAGGAAGGGAATCTCTTCTAGCGTGGTTTAATCTGCCCCAGGGGTGCAGGGCTGGGCTCGGGGGCTGCAGGCGTGGCCCAGCGCAGGAAGAGCGGTGGGAGCAACCCTGGGCTCAGAGGAAAGGGGCTGTGGTGACTTTGGAAAGGATTTATTTCACATTTCTGGAGTTCACGTCCAGGATTTTATTGTTCTTCTATTGTTCTTCTCTTCTCTCAGTTTATAGCGTTTCCCCAGAGAGAGATCTTGTGCTTTGAAAGAGGTTAACCTGTCTGACCTTTTTTTTCTTCTTTTTCTGATAGCTTAGCTAAACCCTCAGCTTTAGGTAGGTGGAATAAATTGCCTTTCATTTTAGTTCGGTGTGATTCTGATAACCACCTCTCTGAGGAGGTCAGCCTGGGAGAGAACAGCCTGCCTTGGCCACGTGAAATGGAACAATAAACTTTCCAACAAGCAGAAATAACTTCTGGCCTTGCAAGAGAAGCGCAAAGAAAAGGGAATTCATGCCCAATATTCAGCTTTAGAGGTCTCAAGCTTAAAACATTCAGATCAGGGTTCTGTAAGAGGCAGACTCAGCATCTGCTTGCACCATTTAAACCAGTTTGCCGTGAGCAGCTGTTCTGTTTCCAGGATCCTGAGGAATCCCTGAGGACTGGTAAATTCCCACATTTCTCAGGAGACGCTCTGGTGTCCATGAATCTGCCTTTCCCCAGGGTCCATGGCCCTCAGTAGGGATGTGTCTTAGCTAATACTGATAATTTACTTTTCCAGCTCTGTTCCTGTGCTGAAGGTCTTTTTTTTTTTTTTCCCTTGGGCATAAATTTACAGTTTATCAATTTAATAATATCAGTATCCTCCCACTTGCCACTTTTCCCAGCCTAATCTCTGGAAATCTGGGCCATGTCACTGCCTTCCCAGAGCAGCAAACTTCCCAGCTTCAAAACAAAGGCAGCACTCAGGTGCTGGGGGTGCTACAAAGGAATTAGATGTTCTGAAATAGAAATGGGGCAGCAGATTTCTAGGCTGCATTTTCCATTTCCAATATAATGCCATTTCTAATATTTATATTTAAGCTCATCCAATTGTAGGCCTTCCCACCAAATTGAATTTTTTATATGCTTATTTCCAGGAAACATTTTAAATAGACTTCTGGGTTTTTTGTTATAATAATACAACACACTGTTAAATTTATGATATCCTTTAATTGGATTGAATAATTTCAATAATTTGAATAATTTTCAATAAAAAAACCCACATGTATTCAAAGCAAAAAAACTTTTAAAGTTTTTATCACCTTTGGAACTTTTTCAAAGGGAGGTGTCTGTGGGACAGGATAGAGAGAAAGAGGACAGGGGAAGCAGAGGTGAAATGGAGAAGGTGAGGAGAGGCCTCATCTCCACATATTTGTGCTTCTTGAAATATTCAGGAGGTTGGTTTACCCTTTTCCTCTCTTTTACTCTGCATTCTAATGCATGGTGAAAAAAGAGTCCAAGCCTTAAAAGCTGTTATAAAATAACTCACTCATTCTCCAGCCAGCACTACCACAGATCATGAATATTTAATATTTCAGGATATTAAATATATTAAGACCAACATACAGTTTAACTCCAGAGGAAGTGCTTATTACACTGTTAACAGGATGTTCCAAACTTTTCCATTACTGTTCTTGAAATTCATCACTTTCTCACAAAGCATTTCCATCTGCCATTCCAACAGATGTGGAACAGCAGAATAAATCCAGGTGATTCTGGCAGCTTTCCGGTGAAATGTGTTTGTGCCTTTTCAGGTGTTCTTGTCCTTCATTATTCAAGCTTTTCTTGCCCCCAGTTATTACCCAAGCTTAGATCTGAAGATACTCGTGTGCCAACTGTCACATTTGAAATGTTGCATCTGTGCAGAATGTGGGGTCTTTCAGTGAGAAACTCAAAATCAGGAGGAGGAACATGTGAGAGTGCAGCGTTACCGTGGTTTGATGTGCGCTGGGCAGCTCGCTCGGTAATGTCTGATCTCCGCCTCATGGAGAAGTGTTCTCAGCAGCTGAGATCAAACACTTCCAAAGGTGAGGTAAGAACTGTCTAGAAGAGTGAAGAAAGTTAATTTTTTTTAGCATTTAAATGATCATTCCAGTCTCTGATCATTAGGTTTGGTTCAGAATCTAATTTTTCCAAAATACTTCTGACTGCTGGTTATGGCAATTCTGAGTTTTTCCAGGATGTTCCTAGACTTGCTGAGTCCTCCTAATTTTTTGATCTTCCTATTTCATTAAAGAAATGTCCAGGTTGAAGGGAACCTGTTCTTTCATGGATCTTGCTTATCCATTCATTAATTTAACTAAATGCCCTTGTGCTTTAAACTTTGAGGGAGCAACACCAGTAGCTGCCAATGTATTTCTCCTAAATTACTTGCTGAAGGCAGTAACCCTCATATTTTCCTTTTTATTTTTTATTTTCATGAGAGTTTTTGCAAACAAGTCATTCCACTGAGCTCAGTCTCGTCTCACTTGCAGCAGCTTCTGCCCAGTTCCTTCAGAAGGGAGGAGCCTGCTGGACTCAGAGTTACGGGAAAGCATTTTAAGTCTTCTTTCCTGCTCTTTCTTCCCTTTGGGTGCATCAACACATCCCTGTCTTGTGCTGATATTCCTGGTCTGAAACCCTGGCAGGGACTTGGATTTATAAAATTGTACAGGTTGGGAGGGACCTTGGAATGTCTCTGGTGCAACCTCTCGGTTAAGGAAGGTTCAGCACTGAACTTAGAACTGTTGTCTTGGTGTTTGGCTGCATCTTAAAAACATCCAAGGACAGAGATTGCTCCTGTCCTGGGCCACCTCTTCCAGAGCCTTATTTCCCTCACAGTATGAGTCATTAATCAATTATTTCCTGCGTGGAGGTTCACTCCAATATTTAATTTTGTTAATGAATTATTTCATTTTTATCACCCTGTTACATTTCTGTTTTCCAGCCCAGCTCAAAGCCCATTTTTTGTGTCATCTGTGTCGCTGCAGAGCATGGGTTTGAGTGTCTCCAATTATTGATGCACGCAAACCGGTTTGAAAAGGCTTCTCTATTAATAACTATCTAAATTACTAGGCTCAAATTAAAAAATAATCCAGCTTTCCTGCCTGGACATTTGAGTGGGAATGAGAGCTCACCAGCATTGATGTGCTTCGGCTTTCTGTGCTGTGGATGAGGAAGAGTTGAATCAAAAGTGTAGCAAAAACCCCCACAGTCTTGCTGTCACTTTCAATTTATTGATATTAGAACATTTTACCCCACCCACAGCACATTAATTAAACTGTAGACCAGGTTTTGTCATGTTAGGACTCAACACCAAGCCAGCAATTTCTGATGAGAAATGTTAAAAGAACACTGCTGTTCCTCCAGGGTTTTATTGAGAATTAGAATATCACACAGATTGTCTGAACACTGAGACCAACTCTCATATATTTTGGGTCTCTTTGGATGGGTTCTCATCAATACCGTGAAATTATTCCTTTCCTAGAGCTAAACTCCAATAGTTCTTGCACAGTGATTTTTACTTCTGCGCTAGTTACTGGTTCATAAGTGATGAGAAACCCTTCTCATTGTGCCAAACCAGCTGCAAGAGAGAGAAAAATCTCACAGGAATCCATTCTCCAACACTCTCTGGAGCTAATCTACATACCACAATCACTGGATATTATTCTATCTGACTCCAACTTTGGAATATTTGGATCCTTTCCTTCTCTTTGTGCTCAGCTCCCTGCAGCTCTGCTTTGTGCTGGTGTAGGAACGTGTTTGCTTTGAGCTGCCTCTCCACTTGAGGTGTTCTAAAGCTCCCCAAGGAGCAGAGGCTCCTAAATGCAGGGGGTGGTGGTGAGAGGTGGGAGCAGGGATGTTGTAGACCCGGAGATGGGAGGCTGGGATGTCCCAGCTAAAAGCTGTGGGCGCTGCTCTGGAATGAATCTGCTTGGTTTTTCAGATCACAGTCAACTTTGCAAACGGCCTGCACGCCGTCTCATCAAGCTTTTATCATTTCTGTGGCTCTGTCTGTCACTTTTCACCCCTTGCCACTCTGCAGATGCTCTGTTAGCCACAGCCCAGAGGAGGTTTTGCTGCAGCGCAGGAGATGAAGCACTGATGTCGCTCCTCTCTGAGCATAAACGCGAGCTGAGGTGCTCGGATAAATAGCCCTGTGAGTCAAAATCCGAAATAACAGATGAAAGATTGCACAGGATCTCCCTTATGACTTTTCACCTGATTTATCACTGGGTAGCCACTGCATCTCTCTAAAGGATGCTGTTCAGCTTGCAGCTTGTCGTTGTAAACCCTTTGAAATGACCTGCTGAGCTTTCTCGGTGCTGTAGTTGTTGAATATAAATGTAAAAGGATGTGGGGCTCTGATATTTTCCTTGTCACCTTCATTACTCATTGAAGCGTTTCACTTTCCACCGTCACGCCCCTGGAAAAGTTACAAACACCAGAGCAAAGCAGAGAACTTCCTTTTCTCAAAGGAGCAGCTCTGCTGCTGTAGCTGCCACAAGCAGCAGGGTTTTGGGTAGAATATGTGCAAGTGAAAGCATCATTTCTTGTGCTACTCTTATGCTATTGATTTTTTTGTTTGTTTGTTTGTTTTTGTTGTTGTTGTTGGTGGTGGTTTTTTTTTGTTTGGTTTGGTTTGGTTTGGTTTTTGGTTTTGGTTTTGGTTTTTTTTTTGTTTTTTGTTTTTCCTATATTTGTGCCAATTGCCTTAATCTGTAATTTTCTCCAGAGGGTTCTAAAAGTTGCATTTAGCAAAATCAGTTAGATTCCATTCAGACTGCCGGGTTTTTCCTGGTTTGAGCGTTTTATTTAACCTTTACTTGCAAAACTTAGACCAGAGTCCCATAGAGGTTGCAGAGTGCATTGAAAGCTGTGATCAGTGTGAGGGGTTTAAGATGAACTTCCTGAGGGAGCTGGGGTTGTTCAGCCTGGAGAAAAGGAGGTTCAGGGGTGACCTTATTGCTCTCTAAGTTCATCTGACAGGAGGGTGCAGCCAGGTGGGGTCGGGCTCTGCTCCCAGGGAACGAGGGACAGGACAGGACAAGAGGAGATGGCCTCAAGCTGCAGCAGGTTTAGAGTGGATATTAGGAAAAATTTCCTCCCTGAAGAGGTGATCAGGCAGAGGAAGAGGCTCCCAGGTTTAATCACCGTCCCTGGGAGTGTTCAAAAGGCACGTGGATGTGGCACCTGGGGGCAGGGCTGGGTTTGGCAGTGCCGGGTTAAAGGTTGGTCTTTTCCAGCCTTAATGATTCTGTGACTCTCCGAAATTAATTGTGGAGCTGCACGGCTGCTGTCCTCTGCAATGCTGCACTGTTCCTCACTCGTTAATCAGTGATGCTGATCATTTTGGTTTGCTGAGCTGAGGGCAGTGGAGGGCCAGCTAAGTGTCAGGAAATTTTTGGAAGTCTATATTAATTATATCTATCAAAAAACCAGAGATGAAGGAGAACAGGTACAGCCTGTTTGCTGGGACACCTTGACACAGAATCCTATTAACAATAACAAAAAAAAAAAATGTCTTGATGAGGAGTTTTGACATTACTGTTAATCTGGGAATGTGATGAGCAGAAAACAGTCACGGGAAACTGGACCATTTATAATGAATAAATGAGATGGCCAAGGAAATGCACTAAAATACACTTAATATTCCCACCCATGTTTTAACCAGGTATAACTAAAGGTAGAGAGCCCTGGTTTTTTTCACTTTGTGGTGCTTCTGAGGACCACTTGTCCCAGGCTGCAGTTCTGATAAGACTGAATAATTCAGCATAAAATAGGCAAGACACCTGAGCTGTTGGGAGTTTATTCCAACAAATTGAACTCTACTCTATGCACTACTAAAATAAATAAATACAATAAGGCTGCAACTGTAGCTAACTCTTGGTTATAATTTATTTTTCATTTTTCTGTTGAGGAAAATCCCCAGAATTTTTTTTTGGAACCATTTAAAATGCAAAATGGGAGCTCTCAGGCCCTGGCTGGCTGAGCGTGTGGGTGTCACCTCTCACCACTGAACTCCACACATTCCCCCCTTAGCTCTGTTTTTATAGTTCTGCTCCCTCCTCGCCTGCATTGGCAGGGCAGGGGAGCATGGGATGGTTTGTGGATGTTTCACTGTGCATGCACAGAAAACTTCATTATCCAGACATAGCAAATTATTTTTGCACCCCCCCCCTCCACACATACTTCCAGCTCATATTTCTTTCTATTTTGTGAATTATTTATGTCACTCTCAGAACTTTGCTGTTTGAAGGTTTCCTCCTTTCTTTACAGGGTTTTCTTTTGTCCTGGTTCTGTCTGAGGTGAATTTCAGTGCTCCTGGTTTGAATCTGGATTTAGTGGCTTTGAAATGATCTACCACACAGTGTGCAGGTCTCAATAGTGTTTATATTTCTGACTGTGGGTAATTTTGTGTTAATTGCGGGGCCCATTTTTGCACCTCTCTCACAGCAGCGCCTCTCCTGAGGTCAGAGGCCTCTCTTGAGACCTTCTAATTTCCAGCTGTGCAAAAATCCCTGCCACGTGAACCTAAAACAAGAGAATCTATCGATCTGCTGGGAAATACAAGCAGAAAAATAACTCAGTGCATCAAGATTAATGCATGAGAGAAATGAGACAATTTCTGGGATTAGGTTGTTCCTTCTCGAGCAGCGAGACACTGCGAGGTGTCCAGTGGGCCTGAAGACCCCAGACTCAGTGATGCCACGGTGATTTTTTTGCCTTTTCTTTTACACCCCTTTTACGTACCCTTTTACATAACTTTTGCACATCCTCAGTGTGTTTAGCCCGCACACGTGTGATTCCTTAGGCCTGGTAACTTAGCTGAGACCCAAAATTCCGCTGGGCCAGGAGACCAAACATCCTGGAGGCCAGAAAGCCCCAGAAACCGAGGTCCTCTCCAGAACACACTCTGCAAAGCAAGGCAGGCCCATCCAGGGGGGGATGCCTCGGAATGGGGGCTTCGTTCGAGCCCCTCACTGGGGAATCTTTGCCAGACGTGCTGGTTTGCGAGGCCTGTAAATTGTACACGCGGCCTACCGTGGGTGTGCGTTTCGTGTGCATTTCGGGGTGCATTTCGTGTGCATTTCGTGTGCATTTCGGGGTGCATTTCATGTGCATTTCATGTGCATTTCATGTGCAGTTTGGGGTGCATTTCATGGTGCATTTTGGGGTGCATTTTGGTGTGCATTTTGTGTGCATTTCATGGTGCATTTCATGTGCATTTCATGTGCAGTTTGGGGTGCATTTCATGTGCCTTTTGGGGTGCATTTCGGTGTGCATTTCGTGTGCATTTCTGTGTCCATTTCATGGTGCATTTCATGGTACATTTTGGGGTGCATTTTGGGGTGCATTTCGTGTGCCTTTCGGGGTGCATTTTGGTGCGCATTTAGTGTGCCTTTTAGGGTGCATTTTGAGGTGCATTTCATGGTGCATTTCGTGTGCATTTCATGGTGCATTTCATGTGCATTTCAGGGTGCATTTCATGTACATTTTGGTGTGCATTTCATGGTGCATTTTGGGGTGCATTTTGGGGTGCATTTTGGGGTGCATTTCGTGTGCCTTTCAGGGTGCATTTCGTGTGCATTTTGCTGTGCATTTCGTGTGCATTTCAGGGTGCATTTCATGTACATTTTGGTGTGCATTTCACGGTGCATTTTGGGGTGCATTTCGTGTGCATTTTGGTGCATTCCACCCCGACGAAGCGGTGCACCTAAGGATCCTCAAATAAATACCGAGGTAAAAACCCCTTTTCCCCTTAACCGTGTCTGGCTTTAAATTTTAAGACCAGGAAAAGGCAACGTCAGAGATGGGCTTTCCATACCTTTTCCCCATCACTTTCCCTGCTCTCCCCTCAGGAGTTAAGCCTTGCTTGCCAGCAGTTAACACTCAGTCACTAGTCCCGAAGAAAATTTATTTCTCAATAGCAGGCCATATAAAGGCCTTAATGGATGCAATGAGGCAGAAAGAAGGAGTAAAAGGACAGAAAAAAAAAAATAAGAGAAAGATGTGTGGAAGGAGAAGGGAAAAAAAAAAAAAAGAACTAGGGCCCATTGTAGGAGCCCAGGAAAAGGAACTGGGCAGCAACGATTGTATCTCCTGAAGTGTCTTTTGTTTTAGCCTGAAGTAACAGCAAAGAATGGCCCTTCATGGCGAGGCTTTAACACTCTGGCCAAGGCTGATCTCTGTATTCAAAGGGGGAAAGTAGAACATTCATGAGATGCATGCAGAGTTCCTGCTCTCCGCCTCCTCTGTGTGAGGTTTCAACACTATTTTTTTTTCCACTCTCCTGTGCTCTGAGCATTTAAGGACACCTCGGGTTTGTTAAAAAACCGTATTTTTGTGCTTCTCGGTGGTTTTCCCGACTTTCTGTTTGACAGCTGGGGGAAGTATCAAATAGTAAACGTCAATCAAAATCGCGTCTTCATGATTTCAGTTCTTCACCTTAGGGCAAAATCCACTTTTATATGAATATTTAGAGGGGATCTAAGCCCTGGTCCACAGCCGAAGAGAGCAAAAAGTGTTTCAGTGCACTGAGGGACAGTTCAGGGCACATGCAGGTGTGAGAGGTTTCGGGCACAGAAATCATCTGGTCTGTCAATTTAAAATGCGAAAAACCAGAAGGGATGGGGAGGAGCAGAGGGTGGAAGGGCAGCTGTGATGTTTGCTGTGGCAATGCAGGGAAAATTGCTGCAAAATTAAAGGGAAAGCCCAAAGGCACAGGTTAACACAGGAATCTGTAGGAAAAATGCACTGACTGGTTAAAGGGGGCAAATAAACGTTATTTTTGCCATTGAGGTTACCAGGAACTTTTAGCTCATTATCAAAAATACACTGACCCAAGAAAGAGACTTCAGAAATGTGATAGTTCCAGACATTTATTCCCATATGATCTCCTCATGGTTCATTTCCCTTCCTCACTGGTTCTCTTCCCCCCTCCCTGTAACCAGTGAATGATGCCCTGCAGCAGAGCATCCAACAGGAGCCAAAATAGAAGCTGTCCTGTTTATTATCATTGTTCATGCACGTGTCAGGGCTAAAATATTATCCCTTCAGGTGCATGGCACTGCTGCTGGCTGGGATTCATAACTGAGGGCTTTCCAAAGCTGCGTTTCCCAAAACTCTGTGGTTGCCAAGTCCCCGTCTCTATGTGTGCACAGAATTTCTGCACGGAGATTGCAGTGAATCTCGCTTTTCTTGATTCTTTCTTTCAATATCTGGAGTATAATTTGTACCTTTTCTTCTGCAGGAGCGCCCAGGGCATCTCCTTGCTCCCTCAGTTTGGACACACACACATTTATAGCTCTGGTTTTCCTAATGCTGCTCCAATTTCATGTTTCTTCCCACGAAGCAGAATAGCTACAATCCCCTATTCTCACACAGGTAGCTTGTCCTCAGCTCCTGCTAATCCATCCAGCTTCAAGACTGGCTCATTACTTGCAGTTTGGAAGCAGTTTTAGGTATCCATCCCCACGGCACCGTATGCCAAAGTTGTATTAAATCAAATTCCTGCCAGTGGGAAGGCAGCCTCTGCTTTCTGCAGCCACCAAAGCCCAGATTTTGGGCTTTATCTACAATGTGAAGATGTCTTTGTAGTACAAGTTTTGTTTACAAGGCTGTTCTTGTGAGATTTACAAACTTGAATTCTGTATCCCACCCCTGTGTCGGCTCCCGTGGCTCAGATCCAAACTCACTCCCAAGAATGGCAAAGCCTAATGAAATAAATTGCCACATGAGCAACAAAGGCAGCTTCAGGCAGCCGCTGGTGCTGGGCTGGTAACTAAAACACATCCCCAGGAGCGAGTTGGCTGCCGTGCACCTGCTATTCACTGCTGCTGCTGAAAAAAACCTGTGTGGTTCAGAAAAGAAAGGAGGAAACTCAAAACATCCTGTGAAGCTTGATTGTGCCACAGAAAGTAGACACTTCAGACAATTAGTAGATAGTTGGGTTGTGGAAAGTGTGAGACTCTGCTCTTAATTAGCTGTAATAAAAAATTCTGGGTTCTTTCCTGTGGGTATGAGCTATATTTGTTGCTAAGAGGGAGAACTGCCATGGTTTAGGTCAGTGAGGACTTTTGTGGTTTGGTTTGCGTGTCCCTTGTTCCTGGAGTGCCTTTCTGAGGTTGGAACCTCAGTGTGCCAGGTGTGGGATGGGCACAGGGAGAGGTCTCTGCTCCCCAGGGAGAGACCCTTTACACCCACAGAGCAGCACTCAGGGATCTCTGCTGAGCTGAAGGGATGAAGGGAGAGCTGAGAGATCAAAGCATTTCCCTAAGAGAGAAAAATAAATCCGTAGCAGTCACACACTCCCGAGTCACCCTGTCTTCCAGCCTAAGGTTTTTATCGTGTTGTGCCTCTCATTTTTCCTGTGCATCACGTCAGCTTTCCTTCTGACACTGAAAACCTGCTCAAACCCACAAATTAATTGCTGCAGTGTCAGATTGGTGTCCTACAGGTCAGCCTCGAGGTGATTTAGCAGCTGCGTTTAGAGGCTGCTTAGAGGGGAAGGTGCAATAAAGCCTCAATCAAGGTGTGACTAACTCCGTTAGAAGGGATGGAGCAGCCACAGGGAAGGGAAATGTGGAGAATTAGGGTCGGGATGATAAGGATGCTTGTTAGTTTGGGTGGTGAGGCTACTTGTTATACTTTTGTTACTATACCTAATGCTCAAGTGGTGTTGCAAGTGCTTGATGGTGAATCCATCTCTCAGCTGTCACCACGGGGATAAGAGCTCCTGTTCCCCAGTGGCTGATAGAAACTGGGCTGTCACCCTGGGGCAGACAAACACACGCCCTTTCCCATACAGATGGTGAGCTCTTTATTCTCCTGCAAAAGTCCTGAACTTCCCAACAGAATCACAGAATGGTTTCGGTTGGAAAGGACAAGACAGTTCATGGAATCCGGGAATATCCTGAGTTGGGAGAGACCCACAGGGATCATCCAGTCCAGCCCCTGGCCCTGCACAGGCACCCCAACAACCCCACCCTGGGCATCCCTGGCAGCGCTGCCCAAACGCTCCTGGAGCTCTGGCAGCCTCGGGGCCGTGCCCATTCCCTGGGGAGCCTGGGCAGCGCCCAGCACCCTCTGGGGGAAGAACCTTTTCCTAAATATCCAACCCAAACCTCGCCTGGCACAGCTCCAGCCCTTCCTTGGGTCCTGTTCCTGTCACAGCGAGCAGAGATCAGAGCTGCCCCTCCCCTGCCCCTCCCGGGGAGCTGCAGCCCCTGGTGAGCTTCAGTTCACGATTACAAAAACCATCACAAGAAAGAAGAGGTGTGGGTGAGCTGTAGGGATATCTTTGCCTGCCAGTTTACAAACCACTTTCCCCTCCATGATTTACTGCACCAGATTAAATAATGCTGGGTGGTGCCCAGAAAACTGCAGAAGTGACTGAAGGAGATTTAGAGATGGCCACCACCAAACCTGCTGGAGTGCTTGGAGGACTGGTAGAATAATTTTCAAAGAAAGTCTCACATATAATTAGTTTTGGTGCAAAATCCTAGGGAAAATTCTTATTCCCATGGAATTGATGTTTTATATTTTTAATATTTGCAATTATTCAAAATATTATGCGTTTATTTGGTGACCTCTCAAAGGCTACAGTTCCTAATTCCCTCCTTACCTCCTGGCCAGTCAAGGCCTGCAAGGTGATAGCAGATTTTGGTTGATATGTTGACCTTTTCTGACTGGCACATTTTATCTTTGGAGGTCACCTCAAAGGATAAAGGGGGAGTTTTGGCTGGAAAATATCCCCTATGATCCTTCTGGTCATAGCACTGTTTCCACTTCCCAGATTTCATCCAGCAGTCTTTTTTTTTTCCTCAGTGCTGGTGTTCATTGGGGTGTTTGTTTCTGTGTCATTTTTGTTTGAGGTTTTTTTTAAAGACAAGTGAGGGAAGCCAAGGAGGACAAGAAAGAAATCTAAGCCGGATTTGATAAGGAATGTTCTGGTAAATCCCTATTTTGCTGGAAAATATTGATTCAGTGAAACTAATCATTTTGGGGAATCTGACAATTCCACGAGGACAACACTCCTCCAGGAAACCAAGTTCCATGCTCCCCAGGAAGAGTCGGGGGGCAAACAAACCCTGCATCAGCAGAATGAGCTGGCCAAAAATTCTGAGTCCATTCCAATGAGCATCTGAGATCTTACACGTTTTGGAGTGACAGGAGAAGTCACCTCCTGCCCCGCTCTGAGCTTTGCATCTCGATCTGCTTTGAGCTTAAACATTTTCAGGATGGGTCAGGACCTAAGGAGTGAGAGCCAGAAGGTCTCTCTAGAACAACTAAAAATTCCAATTCACGTAGTGCCTTACTGAATCCTCGTTTCTGCCTCTGTAAAATCAGTTGCACAACTGGAAATTCAGGGATCGTTCTGGCCCACTGGAAATTGTTTTCCCAAAAGTGGAGTTGTCATGAGGGGCAGTCGTCCTGTATTAAGCATTTTTTGAGCAAAATGCAAACTTCTGGGTATATATGTAACTCACAGATTCTGATTTGTCTCTTAAGGTGAACTAGATGGCATTGAGAGGTCTGAAGATCCTGGAAGGTTCTGGAAAGGAACAACTTTATTTTATAAAAGCTTGAACATTTTAAAGACCTTTACAAAATGGAAAAGAAAAAAACCCCAACCCTCAGTTGATTAATTAGTCCTAATTTATATTTAAAATTCTTCCTGATTGATTTTTAAAGTTGACTTTTACTTGATTAAATAGCAGTCTTTAATTCGGAGGTATTTGTGGCTCTGCAAATTCCCTCCTTGATGGGAGCTCTGCACAAACACTTTGCTTGCAGCAATGAGCTCAGCCAAGGTGCTGAAATTTGCTTCCTCCCCATCCGTCCTCCTCTCCCTGCCCACAGCCAGAGGGCAGCTCTCCCTCTTCGTGCACCTGAACGTCAAACCGAAAATCACATTACAGCTATGGGATGCCGTTGTTTCTCTGGTTTGTCGCCACCATTTGTGGTGGAGATAAAATAATAAACTCCAACCAATGGCCTTTTCTGGGTAAAACCCCCACCAACCCCAAAACATCCTCTGCTTTTAAAGGAGGAACAACCTCTAACAAACGCATTCCAGGTGCCAGGGACAAAAACACCGTGATTTCAGCATTGGAAATCTGCTTTTGTTTTACACTGGGAGAGCTGTGTCTGCTGGCCAAACTGTCGTGCTCGTCTCGCTAAAGGCTTCCCGCAGCTCTCTGCGTTTGAGAAATTCCACTGCAGACCTTCCCCTGCCTCCCAGAGCCATTCTGGGCATGCTGTGTTTACAGCTGCTGGGATTTTTGCAGGAGCAGTGTGGTAGTAGTGATGCCTTTTCCTGGTCTTAAAATCAAGAGGTGAACACGGTTAGAAGGGGAAAAGGGCATTACCTTGGTATTTATTGTAAGGATCCTTAGGTGCACCACGACCAGGTCGAATACACCTCCATGCACCCCCGCAATGGCCACCCCAATCCCCCTCCTCTATATCTGGTCTTACATTCTAGGTCTTACTAATTAGCATATCTATCAAAAATTCCCCAATGAGAGGCTCGAACGAGCCCCCCTCTCCAAGGAACCTTCCCCTGGATGGTTCTATCTTAGTTTACAAAAATGTGCTCTGGAGAGGACCTTGGGGTCTGGGCACACTGGCACCCTAACTACAAAGCCTCTAAAATGTTTCGTCTCTTAGCTTAACAAACAAGTCCAAGAATGTAGGCAAAAGCACCAAGAATACAGAAGTTGCAAAAAGGTATAACAGGGGTATAAAAGAAAAGACAAAAATCATCATGGCATCAGCAGCACATTAACAACGTGAGGAGCACACCTCCCAACAAGTGGAGGGCGCATCCTCGGGCGTGTTGGTGTTGAGGATTGGCTCAGCATTCACTTTTCTCATCCACATAACTCCTCTAGGAACAGCTGCTGAGTGGAGGATTAATGTTGAGTGTGGAAAAGGTGATTTTGGAGACTGAGGAAGCACTGAGCTCCTGAGTTGTATTTACCGTGGATATTTATCTGTGAAATAGATAAATTCTTTCATTTTTTTGGCATTTAACGACAGCAAAAATGTAATAACATTAATGAAACATTTCCAACAGTCTCTCAGTTTTTAGCTCAGGTTGATCCTTGTTTAGTGTGGATTCACTTGTGAACCTTTAAAAACACTTCAGAGCAGTCACCAAAACCTAGTCTGCACTGATTTGTACAATGTGTAAATTTTACTGTGAATTTGACACTGTGAACTTGACCAAGGCCTGTTTAGGCTGTAGGGAATCCTTGAAACATAAGGAACTGTGACTTAAAGACATCATTCCAGGATCCAGCTCATAAATTGTGATCACTCTCCCCTTGTTAGAAGCTGTTGGCACATTATTTGTCACTGATTAGGTCATTATTAAGCTGTGCATGCATCAAGAATTAATCCATTATTTATTTATTTTTAGTAGTTTCTCATTCTTTATTTATTTGCCATTATTATTTACTTCTTTTTAATTTAACCTATTATAGTGTTTAAATGCAGGTGCTCACAAAAGTGATTGCAAAAATGGGATAAAATTCACAGTTTCTACATTTTAGATGGGCACTTTTGTGTGTTCTGGTCTCCACGACTGGGATTTTTGAATACGTCTGCATGTTCTGTTCTTGGTAGTCTTACAAATGGATGTTTTGGGGCAGGATCTGCTAATCAGAGAATTTTTACTCAAATACAAGGAAATCCATCTTTACATTAGCTCTAGACAGTACACTGATTGGGTTTTTTTTTAATTAAATAGGAGGTTTGTAGACCTCATCCAAAGAACCACCAAGCCTGAAGAGCAGTTTTAGAGCAGAAAGAAGACAGATCTTGATTGTGATGCTCCGGGGCAATCTGGGAACAAACCCAGCCGCTGGAATTAGCTTGTGGGAGTTTTGGACTCAGCACAAGTCCAGGTTCTTTATCTCTCCCTCCTCTGGGAAGCTTTACCTTCGAGCCTGAACAGATGAGAAAGGCCTGCAGATGTTGTTTCAGGTTGTTTATTTCTCCTTATCTCCAGCCAGCTCTCAGCTCCGGCCGCAGTCTGATGCCAGCCGTGTCCGATGGGAACTGCCCAGTCCTGGGCTGTCCCGTCCCTTTTGTGCCCTTTCCATGATCCAACCATTCTTCACAACGTATTTATTATTTACCATTTTATACCAATTAATTTGCACCTATTCTAGACACGTAATTTCTACCTCTTTTTCATTCTACCAATCATTTAGTGCCACCATCACCAGAGAAGATGGAGGAGAAGAAGAATAAGAAGAAAGGCAGGGCAACACCCAAAATCCTCCATCTTAAGTCTTTATTCTTTATTCTAAAATTTACCTTTTTACCTTGCAACACACTAAACCACTACTTATTTCAAACTCTCGTGCTTTGCAATGTTTCTTGCAGTGTTGGTAATTTTTCCCATGGACTAAGATCAAAACCACCTTCATCCTTGGCTTCTGGCCAGGGTCTGGGACCCCCTCGCTGGGGCTCCCTGACCTGCCAGGGCTGCCAGAGGCATGCCTTGGACTATTAGCTGGGAAATAACACGTATTTAGCAAACTTGGTGCTGCTTAGGGAATGTTTCTGGGCAGAGGCAGCTCATGGTGGAAGTCAGTTGTTCACTCGGTTCAGCTGGGAAAAGGAGCTGCTGCTGTGCATGGATGTTGTCTGCCCTTGGTGCTTCCTCGTGGTTTTCCAATTTTCGCTGCATTCCTGGGTTTCTGATAGAGCACTTTTGACTCAGCCCTCCACCACATCCTTCTTCTCTCTCTTTTGACACTTTCGGCTGCAGGTAGGCAGTTTTTTGAATAGAGAGTATTTGGAATGGAATTTGGGAAGTGCTGAAAAGTGTATAAAGTCAGACCCAGCGTGAAGAATAATTCTTGCTGCAAAAAAAATATGGAAAATAGGGGTTTTTTCACCCATTTTTAATGTGGGATTAAGGCTTCTAAATAACGACTTTGGCTTGTTAAAGCATTTTTCGTTCAAGACAGATCTCCCTTCCACCCATTCAGTAAAAGGAAAGCCGAACCAAAATTAAACAGAATGTTTTGGGGTTTTTTTTTTTAATTGACTCAGTGAATTTTGGACTGAAGTTTTCATTTCATTGTGAGGGAAACCATTCCAGCGTTGACTCAGTCTTTCATTTGTTCATTTATTGCCTTCACCACCACGTGGAAAAAAAACTTGGGACTTGCACAGCTCTGCCAGGTAATGATTTCTCCGTGTCCCAGGCAATGACCTCTGTGTGATGTGGTGCTGGAAGTGTTTATTCCTTTCTGCAGTTATTATTTCGTGTGGGACCTTTTGCTCCCTGTGGTCACCCAGGTTCTCGCATCCCTTCACCGAGTGTCCTCTCCTGGCCCCTCTTTTCTGGCTCATCTCATTGAATTTTCATTCCCAGTGAATTTTTCCTATTTGATACTTATCTGCCAGTCCTCAAATCTCATTAAATTTTCTCAGCTGTTGGGGTTGGAATTCTCTTCTGCTCGGAGTGAAGCTGTCTGCACTCACACGTGAGTCAGTGGCAATTTAGAAGGAATTTATAGGCAATCTGGTTAAGGATGGTTTACTGGAATTATTCTGGAGCGAGATTCCCTCTGTGGATAAACAAAGATGACAAACAGAAGATGCTGAATAAACCCATAAAACACAGAGAGAAAATTAAAATATCAGCCATTTTGCTGATTCTGAGCCCCTCCCCTCATCCCAGTTATACAAATCCACTTACTTGGTGTCCTGCTGGGTTTTTGCTTTAATTTTTTTTCCTGCACATGATATTTTAGCTTTAAAATGTAGGTGGACCTCGAATGTTTTCCCCCTTTTGACATGCTTTTGGAAACCTTGTGAACCATTCCTTTGTACTGTTTTACACCATTTTTCTCGTAAAACCAATTAATGTGGAAGATCTCTCTTTTCAGTTGACGCCTGTAGCTCCGTAGATGGTGTAGAGTCAGATGAGCAAAAGCCTTTTTTCCAAACAATGCTGCACAGAATATTTCACACTAAACCACGGCAGCTGAAAACTAAAATCTTTTATCCTGTTTATCATCTGCTGGTACCATTTAGGTCCCTGACCTGCCAGGGCCTGGCAAATATTAGTGAGGCCAGGTCTGGGGTGACCGTGGCTTTTGGGACAATTTAAATAATTTTGATGGCAATCCTGCCCAAAGTGGTTGTTCCTGGGGGTGTCTACCCAGACACCAGCACTGCCAGGCAGGGGCACAATAATTATATTTCTATAATTGTGCTAATATGCCTTTCTGCATCAAAATTGTAAAGTAGCATAAAAATGACTCTTTTCCCTCTCACGTCACTCAGTGGAAGTTTGGTTCCTGAGCAGTTTCTCCACGCAGGAGTGCAGTGTGGGCATAGTTGGGGGTTTCACTCTGGTTCTCCATGGTCATGGTTTCAAATAAATAAATGAATAAATAGGTTAAATGGCACCAGGCTGAAAATGCCATGAAAAATAAGGGTGAGCAGGGCATGGGGGTGGGGCTGATTTCCCAAAAACGGCTTTACAGTGAGCTCTGGCAATTCCTGGCAAATCTCTGGCAATTCCTGCACTGATACCCCTCGTGTTTACAGCCCAAGGGAGCAGCAGAGGATTTTAGGGGCCAGGAATTAACAAACCAGTAATTTCCTGAAGCATCCAGAGGAGTCTGATGCCATTTATAAAACGCAGTTGGTTCATTAGAGCGCAATCGAGCTTGAACGTTGCAGCTTGCAGGGGAGAATTCCAGCCACCTCCTGGCCTGCAAGTCGTATTTTGTTCAGGAATTCTGGTTCTGTGTTCTTAGGCAGAGCCAGCAAAGGAGGGAAGTTCTCTGCTTCATGCTGCTGGGAGGACGTGTGTGAAGCTCAGGCTGTGCTCTGCTGGAGCTTTGGCCGGAGAAATCTGGTTTGGGGCTTTGAGATTTCCATGGGTTTGGGGTTCAGTTCACTGCATGGAAATCTTCCTCCTTATTCTCAGCAGGGTTAGCCTGAATTTCTCATCCTCACAAGGCAGATCTCCCTCACCCTGCAGCGTGATCTGGCTGGAGTGCTCAGAACAACACGCAGTCCCAGGGGACAAATTTGAACACAGGCACACATTTGTGCTTTTAAAATATTTAGGTATGAAAAGATGAAAGTGAAATCTAGTTCAGTTCTCAAAACCTTTATGGTGCCTCACTCTTTAAATAATTTCATAGGTACCTAGATATGTATTTATTAACCTTGAGTGACATCTATACCTCTTTAAGGTTCTTGTATTTAAATTTCCAGTACTTGGTACTCAACTTATTTCCTATTCTTTGACACTTGAAGCTCGTGGCAGTCAATAAAATATCCATCCTCAGGATCTTCGGTTCCAATTACTTTCAGTTGAGCACCCAAGTGTAGTTCAGAGTTGTTGGGTGCATTTCCACCTACTTGTACGCCTAAAATGTCTAAATTTTTCTTTCAACCCCATTGTAAGAGGAGAACTTGGTGCAAAAACTCGACTGCCAGGAATTTTTATTTTGTTTCCAGCTGCTTAAACATTGGCACGGCTCTGACAAGGGTTTAAAAAAAGCATTTTGAGCATTGGGATGCAAATTACCATACCAAGCAATTAAAGTCAATTAAAACAGGATGCAGTGTAATTAGAAGCAGTTGTGTTCACATTGATATTCAGAGAGGTTTGATGCTGTTGAAAGAAAAGAAAACAATTCAGGAAACTTTTAATGCCTGACAGATGTGATGATGATGATGATGATGCTAATAATGGCACTGGTTCCTAAATTCCCCATCCTGCCTCACCTCAGGAGCTCTTGGGAAGGGGGAGAAAATGGGAATTAATGTCTGTCTCCCAGCACAGTGCACCCACCTGTTGCAGCTGTGTGTCAGCACTAACACACATCAATTATCAGCAGTGTCAGTGGGCTCGGAGAGGGGAGACCTTTCCACCTTTCCCACTCCTGCTTCCTTGGTGTCCCTTTCCTTGTGGTTCTGGGTATCTGCACTGGTGTTTATTGCCAGAAATCCGGAGCCAGTGCTGCTCTATTTATATCCCTGCAGGGCAACCAGAGAGCAGGGCGAGTCCTCGTGAGGCAGAACTGTCCTGGTGGCCAAAAACTTTGTTGGAGGTTGTGGTTCCAGTCCTTGCTGCTGTGGGATTGCACAGATCCCTTCCCCTGGCCTCTCCTGGCTGCAGAGGGGAATGGCTTTGGCTCTTCCTTGAGGGAGCTGAGAGAGGAAATCCTCCCAGCACAGCCTGGGGAGGAATCTGCCTCTGCCAGATCGCAAGGCCTGCTCAGGTGGGACGTCCCAAGGCGGCGGTGGGACGTGCAGGGAGCAGTGGGTGTGGGTGGGACGTGCAGGGAGCAGTGGGTGTGCTGCAGAGCAGCGCACAGGAGCGAGGAAACGCAGGGAAACATTGCAGATATTCAGGTGCAGGACCTTCAGGGCCATCACATGGAAGTGCCTGCTCTGTTAAATGCAGCTATTGGTTTAAAACAAGGAGGAAAGAATAGCTGAAAAAGGACTAAATAAATGAAAACCACTAGCTGGCTGCTCCATCCTCTCCACCTCATGTAAGGCTCAGAGCAGGGCACTGTCCATCCCATGTGTTTCTGTTTTAGTTCTCATTAGCTGCTGATCCTTTTTGATTTGGAGCCCAAACGTGGAGAGGCAAGGTCCGTTTGAACTCAGCCAGTCACAGCAGTCTGCATTCCCACTAATAGGCAACAAACGCAAGCACTGGGATAGAAGTTCCCATTCTGCATTGTATTGACCTATGAATTCATCAGTTCGGGCATTTGGGACCTGCAGGAATGGAAGGGTGCTGGCCTTTTCCTGGGAAATTCAAGTTCCTCCATTTTTGAGTGTACCTGATGAGGCACATGAGATCATTTCATGTTTGGGGTTAAATAACTTTGTCTGAAAATCCAATTTCAGTTCATGAATTACAAAAATATGTTTGAGAATCCTTTCGTAGGTTGATTCTTTGATGTGTCCCTTTCACTTAGATAGGAGACAGATACTGGACTCCCGAGTTTAAAATGCATCTTTTTTGAGGTTGTATTTTTCACCAAATGATTTTTTTTCCCCATTCTTGCAGCTCAACTTATTTTGACCAGTGCAAGGGAGATGTGAGAATAACAGCTCATGTTAGGATAGTTAAACCCAGTCTGCACAGGTGGAAATGGCCACAGGGAATGATAGAGAGTTATATTTCAGGTGGTTATCATGTAAAAAAAATATTTCTGGTGCCATGGAATTGATCATTTAATCCTTCTCTGGGTTTGAGTAGCCCAGTGCTGCTCTCAGATTTGGGATTGTAAAACAGGACCAAATCGGTTCCATTTTTCCCTTGGAAAACGTGACTTCTTGCAGGTTTCCTGTGGCTCCCCATGCAGAGAACAAACTGATTTCTGAAAAAAACAAATTATTGTGGCCATGTATGTGAAAACAGAAATTGCTGGGGTTCAGCACCCCAGAAATTTTGCCTGAAGGTGCTTTGATACGGGTTCTCTATCAAATCCCAAGGAGATATGGATAGAATTTAACCTCTGGGCTTGATGAAATGTTTATTCCTGAAGCACAGACATGCAGGCAGAGCAGCCTGAAGAGAAATCAGTTTAGTAATTACGGGCTGACTGAGAATCCATTGCACGTGTTGCTATAATATATAGAATTACTTGTTATTATGAGTACCTGTGTTTGGAAATAATACATTACAGAGAACTCCCCAGTCTCTATAAAAATTGCTGACCCCTGCCACAAAACCTAAGAAGTTTAGAAGGGGATATGGTCGGAGGACAAAAATAACTTTTCCCCCAGTGGCTGTGAAAACGAGGCGGTTTTGCTGCAGCTGGGAGAAAATCCCTTTTCCTAACGTTTGTTTCCTCCCGCAGGTGGTGTACGTAACAGCCACGTTCCCCTACATCATGCTGATGATCCTCCTGATTCGGGGCGTGACGTTACCCGGCGCCTCCGAGGGGATCAAGTTCTACCTTTATCCCGACATCTCCCGGCTCTCTGACCCGCAGGTAGGGCCGTGGGCCGCACGTTTCTTTGCCTCCCCGGCTGGCAAAAACTGCGAGAGTTTCTCGGTTTTGAAGCCTGAGTACGGGTGGCTGCTGGGGAGCTGTTCCCCGCTGGAGTTCTGGAATTGGGGATAGGGCTGTAAAGCCGTCCTGTGCCTTGGATTATATTTTTTTTTGATTGGAAAGCACTTTGGTTGGTAAATGAGGATTTCCGCTGAGGGATGAGAGCGTTGCCACTGGTTCGATGGGGACAAATTCCACTGGGATTTTGCCATTTTATGGCTCTTTGTTTGTTCCAAACCTAAACCTCAGGTGGAATGAATAGAGAAATTGTTCTTTCAGGTGATTGCTGTCTTTACAGCAAAATATGCCACCGAGGAGGAATGAAGTGCTCAAACCAGGATCTCTGCCTGTTTTGTTGTTTCCAGAGTGGAGTAGAACATGGAAATAATGGATTAAGTTGTTTGGTTTTTTTCCCAGTGACAGATGAGACATTAGAGCAGTTATTGGACATCATTTGTGTGATGTTGAAGGGGGAAAATGACACAATCTCCATAGAACTTGACAGGTTGCAGACAGCATTTTCCTGATCTGCTTTGGCACTGTAAAAGACATTATACAGTGTTTCTCCTGAGGCTATTACATTATTAAATGGATCCTGAGAAGGAGACAGAAAGGAATTTGGGAATATTTGTCAAAATGAATTTTTTTTAATCTGCTTACTGAGGATGTGTCAGGGTAATTTTTTTAAATCTCTGCTTACTTTAAACATGTATTTCATTAGAAAAGACAACAGAGGGGCTCCTTCAGGTAATTTCCTTGAGGCACCTGAAATATCTGTGATGTTTGCTTTAAACAAGTAATATTTCTACAGGGAAAAAAAACCAAACCAACTAAACAGAAAGAAAAAGATTCATTTAAAAGATTGGAAATTTTGGATGAGAATTTGATCGTGCTGTCTTTCGGAGTTGGCAATGTTTGTGGTGTCGTGTGCCAGCACGGATGGGAAGGGAAAGGGCTGTGGAAGTGGGGTCAGGGCTGGCTGTGGGATTCCGACTGCACCTCGCTCAGGGGTGGCCTCAGGTCACCTGAGAAGTTAGCCCTGGGACAGAGGGAAAGCCAGGATTCTCTGGCACACTCCCAGGTATTTGTTTGCACCTTACCAGCAATGCAGCCTGGTGCCAGCCGAGCCCCGGGTGCCCAAACCCCTGTTAGCCAGGACGAGGAATTGCCTGTGGCGGCTTCTCTGAGCACAGGGGTGGCAGCGCTTTGTCGTGCCCAGTTTGACCTGGAGTTTCACCCCAGGGTGTGGGGCTGGCAGCTGCAGGTGCCCCCGGCCTTCCCCAGCAGTGCCCTGGGTGCCCTGAGCTCATGCCACACCCCAGGCTCTGCTCCACCTGCAACGTCTGTGAGGAGTCATGGAATGGGTGGGGTGTGCAGGGACCCTACAGATCAGCCAGTGCCACCCCCTGCCCTGGCAGGGACACCTTCCACTGTCCCAGGCTGCTCCAAGCCCCGTCCAGCCTGGGCTGGGACACTGCCAGGGATCCAGGGGCAGCCACAGCTTCTCTGGGCACCCTGTGCCAGGGCATTACCTCCCTCAATTCCTTCCCAATATCTCATCTAAACCTATTCCCTGTCAGTTTGAAGCCATTCCCCCTTATCCTGTCCCTCCATCCTTTGTAAGAAGTCTCTCTCCATCTTTCTTGTTGGCCCCTCCAGGTCCTGGAAGGCCAAAATTTGGTCTCCCCAAAGCTTCTCTTGCAACCCTGCCCTCTGGCAGTGTGAAGCCATTTCGTGTGTCCTGACCCTCCATCCCTTGTAAAAAGTCTCTCTCCATCTTTCTTGTTGGCCCCTTCAGGTCCTGGAAGGCCAAAATTTGGTCACCCCAAAGCTTCTCTTGTCCAGGCTGGATAATCCCAACTCTCCCAGCCTCTCCTCGTAGGAGAACTGAACTCCTGGTGTGAACAGGGCTCAGCCCTGCTGCTTAAGTTCCTTCCCTTGTCCAGGGCTTTTCTAGAGGCTGCTAACAGGATTTTGCCCTGCGTGTGGATTCTCCACGCGCCACTGATGCCCGTGCTCGTGTTTGCCATTGAGGGAGGGCACGCCAGCTTAAGGGACATTATTGCCAGCTCAAGGGACATTATTGCCAGCTCCCAGGAGGGCTTACATGCCTCTTTACGATCCCGTTGCCACTTGCAGAGCAATATGCCGTTGCCATGGCAATTTGCAAAGCCCACGGCGCTGGTGGGAGCAGCCTGGGAAGCACGGAGCACCGGGACACGTGCGGTGGGTCTGTCTGTCCCACGGTGGGTCTGTCTGTCCCACGGAGGGTCTGTCTGTCCCGCAGTGGGGCTGTCTGTCCCGCGGTGGGGCTGTCTGTCCCACGGAGGGTCTGTCTGTCCCACGGAGGGTCTGTCTGTCCCCACACGTGGGGCTGTCTGTCCCACGGAGGGTCTGTCTGTCCCCGCACGTGGGGCCGNGTCTGTCCCACGGTGGGTCTGTCTGTCCCGCAGTGGGGCTGTCTGTCCCGCGGTGGGGCTGTCTGTCCCACGGAGGGTCTGTCTGTCCCGCGGAGGGTCTGTCTGTCCCCACACGTGGGGCTGTCTGTCCCACGGAGGGTCTGTCTGTCCCCGCACGTGGGGCCGCAATGCCTTCCGGGGATGCTCAGGGGGTGCTTTAAGGAGCCAGTTCCTCCTCGGGTTCAGGGAGACGTTCACTGACAGGTTGTGGGTCTTCAGTTGTGTTTTAAACACCTTTTATAGTAGAAAGAAGCCGAAGTAAAATGTGCCACACCAGAGATGGTGAAGGCCAACGCAGGTAACCGGACCAGAGTGTGAATGGTAAATTGCTTGTAAGAATTATCTTCGTGTTGGGGAATGCCATTCCACCAGAACTGAAACATGTTGTTGAGAGTAATTAATTCAATACTTGGGGAAAGCTTTCGGAGCTATGGGTGCAATCTCTGGTTGCTTTTCAAGAAAGAGAGGAAGCTCAGCTCATCAAGCTTAAAACCAGAATCCGGCACAACTCGTTTCATTTAAAAAATAGGCTTTGGTTCAGCTTTAGTGCAGCTTTTAATGGTGATAAGATGGATACATAGACATTCTCCATTTCATGGAAATGTAGAATTTAATGTTCAAACCCACCAGTATTTGGACAGCCCCCTCCCCCTTGCCAATTGGCTCTAGATCTTTTTGCCAAGCAGCACAACTGAAACCACCTGGAGGTTCGTGCTTCCAGTTTCCACGTTTGCTCACTTCTCTGGAATTACTCCCCAGTGCCAAAGCGTAAATCACATGTACCACCAGCATTTGTTTTCCTCTTCAGCTGCAGGCCTGTTTCAATAATATTTCAGGGAGGGTGCTGGGTGTGCGTTAGGAGAGAGGTGTTCGAGCCCCACAGCCAGCTGTGTTTATTGGAGACCAAGCAAATTAAGTTTCTCTTCAAGGCTCACTGCAGTTTGAAGTCCTGGAGTCTTTTGTCTTTGCACAGTTTGCGTTCCACGGTGGGTCGAAGCTTTGTGAGCAGCCGTTCGTCTCTGCAGCTCCTCTCAGCCTCCCGGGGCTGTGCTCTCCATTCCAGTTTCATATTCTGTCTTTTCCAGCAGCCCCAATCCTCTCGCCCTGAGAATGCCATCTTCTGTCCCGAGCGTGTGTAGAGCTCCTACCAATCTCTTTGTGCTGCAGCAGTGGGAGCTGGAACAGGCTGGAGCTCTGTTTAAGCCTCAGAAATGTTTTGCTTCGCCAACAAAAAAGGTCTCAATAATCTTCATGCTCAAATTGGCTTGAAATACATCCCTCTGCCTTAATCTGGGAGATACAGGTGCTGTTTGTAGCTGAAATAAGGGATCTTTCCTGAGTTAGAACTCGCACAAAAGCAGCGCTGCAGCGAGTTAATGGGATTGTTCTGGGTTTTGTGTGCAAGCCTGGCTCCAAATGTGGTTCTGGCCGTCCCTCGACAGAGTTAAGGCACTCAGTATGTGACTGCACTTGTGTGTGCTGCTCCCTGAGCCTCTCTGGGGAATGCATTTGGGGCTTTGCAAGGGGATTTTGCAGACGTTTGTGCCTGGAAGAGGTGAGGTGGGTGAGGGGGTGGCAGGTGCAGCAGTTTGATGGGTCAGGAAGCAACGTTATGGATAATGACATGGAAAAACACACACACATCAGTTTAACCCCCGCTGTAACAGCAGGTTAAAATGGGGAGGAAAATAAGAATAAAGCTTTCTTGCTTATTGGGTGTTTGCATGCTAAAAATTGGCCAGGTAGCTGGGTTTTTTTTTTTAATTATAAAAATTTGAATTGTTTTAACAAACATATTCACAAGAGCATCTGTCAACACAGACAGAACTGCACGCTCCTCTGAGCAGCTGATTTCCAAAATCTTGGACAAATTTCCATTTCCATGTGGAAAGAATACAGGTGGTACCTGATCTCTGATAAACTCTCACGTGAAAGTTGAGCATGAGGAATGATGCCAGATTAATCAGGTCCAGGAAAATCAGAGCCATCGCAGGGAAACTGATTTTAGATTTCCCAGATCTTCTGTTTTCAATGGGAGAATGTTAAAATTGCAGTAAGATTTTTTATGGCAGGAACATTTCTGCAATTCTTTGGTAGCTCAGCCGTAAATTCACTTTTAGGCAGCTGGGATGTGCAGGAGACAACTGGGAAATGGCTCCAGAAGGACATTTCCCATGCATTTCCTTGGCACTGAGATTTGGTTGACTGGCTTGAAGCCCACTGGATCTTCCTGCTTGAAAATAAGCTCCAAAGCATGAGTGCACAGCAATGAGCATCAGCTTAACCTGAAAACCCACTTGCTCTGGAGAGATTTTATGCTGCAGAGATCCCTTTCCTCTCTACATTGCCCCCTGGATCAAAAAATGCTTTTTCCTGCGTGGCATTTAGGCTGTTTTCATGTGTGGTTGTAGAGGAAAAAAGCGTTTTAGTGCATCTGTTTCAGAGAAAACACTTTTTTTCCTGGTAGAATATCTCTCTAAAATAAATGCACATCATTTTTTCCCCCTGAAAATTGTAATTTTTTAAATCACATTTCCTTAATTGTTGTATTAGCACGAGTTTATTGTGGTGGTTTTTCCCTCCTTACCATGATTTTGCTTTGTTTCAGCATATAAATAACAATATAATTTAAAAAAGATGCTGCTCACCAAAACTGCAACCAATTGCTTTCCAGTTGTTCTAATTACAGTATACATAGCTGTGAGAGAAATTTGGGAATACCGGATAGGCGTGGAAGTGATATTTCCTTAAATCCTGGTCTGAAAACCCAAACTGCAAAAGCATTTGAGAATTCCTCCTCTCTCAACTTTTTATCCCCAGCGTTTAGGGATGCTGAGTGGCTGCAGGAAGAAGAAATTGGAGATTTGATTCAGTTTTAGGATTCACAGCCTTGGAATCCACAATCCTGTCGCCACCTCGAGGCCAGTGCAGCCTTTCTCCAAGGCAGAGGAAAATCCTCTTTTCTGCCTCCGAAAAGTGGAGCCAACTGCAGCATTCAAACATAAACGTCAGGGCTCTGCTTTCTCTAAAAAAAAGGGTTGTAAAAGAAATCGTGATTTCATTTCTGGGTGCTTTCATGCTCGGAAAATCCAGGGTGCTGAGAAGTGGATTTTGGACCTGTCCTGCATCCAAGCCTGCTGAAACCTTGGAATTTTCAGATGTGGGCAGTGAAATGATCTCTGATTGCTGGAGAGTTTAGGATGTTTTTATTGTCTTTGAAATGTGACAGGGAACGATCTTAGAGGTCTTTTCCAACCTTAATGAGTCCATCATTCCCCAAGGGAGAAACTTGTGGTATAATGGGAAACTGCTCCATAGGATACATTCAGTATTGGATGGGCAGTTTTTAAGGATAGTACTTGGAAAAATGGTTCAGAGACAGGTCAAACATCCCGAATTTTACCAGACTTTTAACAAATTAGTCAGTGAACCTTTCAGTGATTTACTGCATTTTTGATTTTTGTAAGAGCTTGGGCAGCAATTAAAAAAAAAAAAACACCAAAAATTACCTGGGAAAAAATAGCAGCAATGAGAGGAGGAAGATGTGCAGCTCCTGTCACACTGGTGCAGTTCTGCCAGTGACTATGGAATTTACTCTCCTTTTTCCTCCAACTTTCTTCCCATTCTCTGGATTGTTTCCCTCATCAGGAATTCCCTGTCTGAACCAGGTGTGGGTTGCTGTGAATCAAAACAAGACTGAAAGTCAGAGATCCACACAAAGGCTGCAGGGATGGAAATCCTCAGCCAAATTTATTACCTGTGTAACCACAACTCCCCCTTTACATGGAACTAGAAGAAAACTAGATTTCAAACTGTTCTTCCAGTGAAAGGAATCCCGTCCCCAAACTTTTCAAAGTTAAACCTGGGAGAAGCATGAATTCTTCTCCGAGTCTGCTGTTCACACCATCCTTACAAATCACTGGGGTTTGAAGCTGTAAGGGCAGTAAAGGATGCTCAGACCCAGTGGGAGGCTTCGAGATGTTTTTCCTACAATGCACTTTATAACCTCCTCAGTGAGGAATTATTCAATTTAATGCATCCTGCAGATTCTGCATTACAGATTGTTTATGTGGCTTTGAAGAGCAGGGAGAGCAACAAATCCCAAATGCAGTGAAAGGTGTTTTAACACGGCCAGAAACCACTCCTGGGCTGGATTCCCCATTTTTCCCCAAATCAACCCCAAAGGGCAAACCTGGGAGCACGCTGCACTTTCCCTGCTCCCAGGCAGCTGCACCCCACTCTCTGGCAGGAACCTGGCTGGGAACACACGTTCCAAAAGGATGGGATGGAGACACCCAGGGGCTCCTCCTGTGCCAAAAAATGGCTCTCTGGGGTGCCTGGAGCAGCTCAGTGCTTGCTCACCACGTCAGCTGTTATGTTGCACGGATATTTGGGGTATATTTAAGTGCAAAGGTTTTGCGTGCATCTAAGTGGAAAGGTTTGGGGTAAATTCAAGTATTCTGGGGAAAAGGCTCGATCTAAATTCCATACACAAACTTTTGGGGTGTGTGAGTGAACACAACTCACGGCTCACCAGACAAGTCTGATTTATCCAACAGCATGATGCGGTGACTGTTCATTTTATGTAGCAAATGTGCTTTCTGAAGTCCAATTATTGCTCTGGGATGTTGTTTCAAGCCCTGAATGAATAATTTGCCTCCTTCTCCCCACATTTTCTCCCTGTGTTTATTGCTCTTGCTACTCAAGCTGAGCAGGCAGCAGCAGGTTTGGTCAGTGAGGAGAGACTCGTTGAAAGAACGGGCTCATTTTGGAATTTCTCTGGGATTTCTGGGCCGCATGGAATCTCCTCCAGCTGTCCCTGCAAGCCCTTAGCAACCCTGGCAGTGGAGAGGCATCATCTGAGTTCCAGAGAGGCTTTAATTGCTCTTTAATATCAGATTTTATGGCTGGTGCAATGTGCCACTGGAGGGAGACAGGATCCACACATTAACTCGGAGCATGGGCATGACAGCCAGAGACTTCCCACTGTTTCCATGATGGAACCTGAAAAGAAGTACAAGAGAAATTTAAAGAGGCTTTTTTTAATGCCTAAATTGGAGCATTTAATGGATTACAAATAATATCAATGACTTCACCCCGTCAGCTGCTTTAGGAGCCCAATCTCCTAGCAGGGAAAAGCTGCTGTTAAAAAGACACACTTCAGATTAAAGTAAGAATGAGTAAAACAAAATGCTAAGTGACAGATGGATATTAATGAGGAAATAATAAAAAGGGAGCTTGCACGCAGTGGGGGGAGTCAATAAGGGAAGCAAATAAATATTCTGTGCTATTTCTGTGACCCAAGTGGGTTTGTGTCCCCACATAAATAGAGGCACTGGAAAATATAGTTATTTTAAGAACTGCGAGTAGGATTCTTTTTAATCCCATTATTCCAGAGGGATGAGAGAAAAAGGAAAAATATGAGATTACTACACTGGTGGAATGATGTGCTGCTCGCAGAAAATCTGGAATTTGCTGTTTAAAAAGCTGAGTGCTCCCAAAGATTTTTCTTTCAAGACCTGTACAAAAAAATGCTTTCTAATCCCCCTGAAGTTTCTGAGACTCTTTTTATTTCCATCCTTGATCTGGAGTAACAGTTGAGTTCTCGAAATAACCCAGCAGAAAAGAGGCTGGGCAAAAAAGTAGAGTGTGCACCCCACAAACCTGCCCTGGGAGGGTTGCCAGGCTCTGGGGGTTGGTGGGAGGCTGGGAAGGTGCTTCCCTCAGGATTCACTGCCACGATTTTGGTATCCACTCAAACTTGTATGGCATTTGTGCTTTTATATGGGATTCACTGCATTGCTGCCTCTCCCTTCCCTACGGATAAAGCAGCTCCACTGTGTTGGCGTGGGGTTGGTTTGGGCTGGTGAATTATTTGTTGGGTTCTTGTCCTACAATTTCGGTCCTTTACCTACCACTGCACAGCTGTTTCTCCCTTCTGCTTGAGAAAACACAGGCAGATATATCCACACGGGGGTTACATCACCAGAACTGCCCATGGAATAAGAGACAGGATGAGAAATCAACACGTTCTCCTAATTTCGGCTTCGGCTGTGGCGCACTATGTGACTTCATTTTCTTTCCTCTGAAAGGAGTGTTTAAAGAGAGAAATTTTCACCTGTCAATGCTGAATTCCAGAAAACTTTGTAATACAGGAGTTCCTGCAGAGGTAATGAATATTTCAAGGAAAATCTTCCTTTGCTGCATGCCCAGTCTCAGTTTCCACACGCAAACGGATTTTCCCATGTGGATGTTTAGAGGCAGCTGCTTTAAAATCTGAGGCTCAGTAAACTGAGCTTTCCCCAGAATTTCCCCCAAATCCTGGCTGCAGGAAGAGCTTTGGATGCCACTGGGGAGCAGAGACAATCAAATGAGCTTTGTCCCATGTGGGCCAGCCCCACGGTGCTGCTGCAGTTGGGGTTTGTACAGAAGGAAAAGGAAGGAAATGTTTGGGTGTCACAGCCAGAGAGGGAATGAAAAGCATTGAGAAAATGTGTCACAGACCTGGCGGGAAATCTGTGGATGCTGGTGCAGTTTGGGGTAAGGGTTCACTGATTTCTCACTTGTTTGTGGTCAGTTCCAGAGAACATTTGAATCAAGAAGTGCAGCTGAACCCCTAAAAATTGAGCGATGGGGTCTGGTTGTTGGTGCCTCTGCACTCAGGTTCTGGGTTAGCACACTGATATTTTAGCAGAACAAACAGAAAACATTTCACACAGACCAGAGCTTTAAGGAGTATTTTTATTTTAAACATTTTAATATTTTATTTTTACTTATTATTACATTTTGAGACAAAATCTTGTTTAGGAATTAAAATCAAACGCTTCATTTTAAAAAATGGAGCAACATTTGGCATCTCAAAATATCCTTTCAGTTTTTGGCCAAATGCTTTTATGCTTCACACAAATTTGCAAATAAAATTATATTGAAGCTTCATTCTTCTGCAAAATGAAACATTTGATCAATGTCAGTACTTTCAGTAGCCCCAAATGTCAAGAAGCAAGGTCCTGCACACAGTTTCTAAATGGCATTTTTTTATCCTAGCGCTTCTTTTGTCTTGATCTCAGCTTTACTTTACGTTTTTGCCAGCTCTAAATGCAAGGTTTTCCACTGCCCAGCTCTCTTGAAAAAGGCCCAGGCTCACAGCAGAATTCCAGTGAATGTTGAGTGGCTTGTTTACTAAAATTCGCCAGTTGGGTGTACAGCTCCTGCCACTCTAAAAACAACTCAGGCTTTTAAAATGCTCTAAATCCCTCTGTGTAAAATAATAAAACAACATGGGGACTCTGGGGGATGCTGACAAAAAGCTCCAGGGAAAGCTGGTACTTTCCCAACCCAGGGGGCTCCGGGAATTTGTTTACCCAGCCATGAAGGTGAGCGGAACAGAGCTGGGAAATGATGGCAGCTCCGAAAAATGTACAAGTGGGAAGCAGCCCTCAGTGGTTTTCTATCTTATGAGGGCAGAAAATGTGGCAGAGGAGAAGGGGTTACAAATTGAAATGATCTGTTTGGTAATTTGATCTTCACAACAGAGTGGGTGAGGTGCTCCAGGGTCACCAAACTGCACAGGGCTGGTTCTTCCAGCATGGGGAAGGAAACGCCTTGGAAGCGTGGGTTGGTTCCCCACCACTTCCATCAGTCCTCGAAATCCCTCTTCTCCCTGATCCTGTGGAGCACTTGGAATGCCCAAGAGCCAGAGCAGAGACACCTCGGCTTGAGTGAATCAGGCAGAAATTAAATAACACTGGGCTTGGTTTGCTCTCTTGTGCACTTTGACGCTGACCAGGCAATGATTTTCAGTACAGGTGTATCACTGAAAAACGTATTTTTGTGTTTCTATAACTCCCCTTACCTGCACATTTTTAAGTTGTTACGTTTTTAAGTAGTTTAGGTGGGTTTTGTGTGTTTTTTTTTTTTTTTTAAATTTCATGCTCTGGCTTAAATTTTTACTTTAAGTCCTACAAGCAAGAGTAAGAGATGAGTGCCTGTTTCCAAAATATGGAGTTGAAGAATGCAGCACTAAGTGGGCTGGCACCAAGTGAGACAGGGAAAGAAATAAACCAAACCACTGTCCCTCTTTGTCCTTTTCCATCCTGTGCAGGGAGTGCTGTAGGTTGGAGGGACCAGACAGAAGCCAAAGGTCCTTCACGTGGAGGGGGAACATGCAAGGAGTGATTCTGAGGCACAGGCACGACCCCGAGGGTGTTTTTGGGTCAGAATCACCCCTAAATCAGCTCTTTGAACACTTCAGATCAGCCTTTAGAACAAGCCCAGGACATCAGCAGTGCTTTTGTTTTCCTGATTAACTTCTCCCAGACAAATCTGTCACAGGCAAGAGAACACAAGCTTGTGCCTGAAGGTCTAAACCAAATTTGCATTATTACTTTGTCTTTCTCCATCCCTCCTTGTATTTATTTATAAAACTCTCTGGGGAGCTCATTCTGATTTCTCTGTCTGGGTGCTGTCAGTAGCTCCTTACCCAGGAATGTGAGATTCCCTAAACTTGTAACTGAGAACAACCACAAATCCCAAAGGTCCTTTTCAAAAAAAAAAAAAAGAAAAAAAAAATTAATTCTTGAAATCTGAGACTGATGGGACAAATTGTTGCTCTGAGCTTGCTGGAGTAATCTCGGAGATTCTTGGCACATAATCCTGGGTGGGTGCCAAGCTCTTGGGTTGGCTCCAAGCAAATTCCAGCCACCATTCACCAGCAATTAACTCCGAGGCAGAGGCAGCTGGGCCACCCCGAGTTATCATCTCGGCAGTGCTGCCATCCCACCATGGAATCCCTCTTGTCCCTGTCCCTTAGGTACCACCCCAAAGTCCTTCCTGGTCTGGTCCCACACTCCCCATAGCTGTGCTCGTGGGATTCCCACCATGGGAGCTGGGAGTGTGGGGAGAGATGAATTTAAAGCTGATTTAGTTATTCTGCACTTTCATACGATGCCAAAGTTAATGGCTGTTGCTTGCTCAGTGCTTTCCTTGTCGGAATTCGAGGATGAGGCTACAGAAAAAGAAGAAGTAGAGTTTGTGTTTGTGGTTATGGAGTCTTTGAGGCTGCAGTAAATAAATTTATAAGGTTTTGTGACCTACACACAGAGGAGATCACTGCAATGAATTCTGAAACGATTTGATGCTTGCGCTGCTATGGAATCGATCTGCTGAGGGTTTAGTGGTGAGGTGGCCTTGGTGGATTCCTGATTTTGCTCCCCAGAATTGTTCTGACTGAGGGAGATGAGTAATGGTGGAACTCACGTGGGTTTGCTGTGCTCAGAGGGGGCACACCCATCCACCCTTAACTGGTGTCTGCAGACATTTATTGGTTTTCCATCTCTGGGTGCTCCTCGGGGTGTCCTTGACCTGCTGTGATCCCCCAACCAGGGCATGTGGCAGGGGCAGGAGGGGTGCTGGGATTCCCAGGCTTCCCGTGGGGACAACGGGAAGAGAAGGCCACCTTTGGAGAGCATTCCCACGGCATTGTGCTCCCGCCATTTGAACTGGGTTACATTTTGACTGCCTAGATTAAAACTGGGATTTGTTGCCGTAATCTTTCCACAAACATCTGGTTTTGGCAACAACAAGAAAAGGACAGTGGGTGACCTCTGCACTGGCTGAACATGTTTCTGTTATGTATTTAGAGCTAAATAAGTATCCCTTGTAGCTAAAGTGACAAATTGGCTTTGTTTCCGTGCCTTGATAGCAATTTGAATCCTTCCCGTTCTATTAAATCGCATTAAACAGAAACTGACAGTTCTCAAATGAAAAAGGGTGTTTTAATAAAGTGGTTAATGCTCTACATTAACTTTAGGGCTTTTCATAGTTTTCTGGGCCAGTTTTTGCAGAGTTAGGATGGGATTATCCACATCTGTAACTCTGAGGAAGGCTGAGTGACTGAAATGGGATTAAATTAGAATAGCATTAAATACTTTCTTGTCTGTCCTTTTGGATTGTTGACCCATATTGTCAGTACCAATACTCAAAGGAATGCATTGCCCCAGATTTCATTTCTCTGTTTTGAGGTTACTTTGGAAAAGATAATTAACTTTTAATTGTGTCTTTACTATTTATTCTGCCTAAGCACTCAGTTTTTATTATGCTCGTGAAGGGCAATATTTAGACTGTTCTGTGGGCAGCATGAAATCAATGCTGCCTTCAATTAAGCATTTCTTTGTGGAACAGAATGGGGGGTCAGAAGTTGTCACTTGGCCTTTTAATGGTTTTATTAAACACTGAGGGATTTTCTACAGGCATTTCTGTTAAATTAAAAACATTTTCCCTTTTTGCTTTTGGTCTTTAGGCAATAAATTGGGTTTTTTAAATAAATCAAATCTAATAGAGTTACTTAGTGGATAATAACTGGAAGCTGGGCCACGGTTTTGGCGGTGTTGTAGAAAATTGAGTCTTTGGAGTGGCTGCTCAGAGGTTTGCATTTATTTGTGAAGCTCGTTAAAGGGCAGTGTAGGGCACTAAACACCCAACAGTCACTGGTAGGTTTTTTTTCTTTTTTTTTTTTTTTTTTTTTTTTTTTTTTGAAAAAAAAAAAAAAAAAAGAAAAAAATTTGGGTATGTATATAATTCTACCTCCAAACTACGTCAATTTGCTTCTAAAGAAAGACNCCTCCTGATTCCACAGCCAAGGCACCATTCCCTGTTTGGGTGGCGCTCAGCCAGGAACTCAGGAGGTCCTCCTGGAACCCTGCCTTGGCTTTGGCAAAAGTCTATAAAAATGGAGATGTAGTGGGTTTAGAAAAAGACAAAAGAATGTGCTTTTTCACACAATGAATGACTAAATGGTGGAACTCGCTGCTAGAGGATGTGGGAGGCTGGAAGTATCAATTAATTCAATTAATTACGGGTGGGCCAACTGCGAACTGTTAAACACAAGGGTCCAGATTTAACTTGGTGTTCTGGCTGGTTTCTGTCCAGCTTTCACTGGGAGGGTCCCCGGCCTGGGGTGTCCATCCTGCAGGGCAGTCTCTGTGTCCCTGCTGTAAAACAAGGTGAAGCAAATGGCAGCAGGTCAGACAATTCTTGTCTGAACAGAGCCCCCCAAAGCAGGTTCAACCACAACAGGTTGTTGAGGGCCGCAGGATCACTTAGGTTGGAAAAGACCTTAAAGATCATCAAGTCCAAACACAAAGCCACTGCCACTCCCCTAAAGTCCATGTCCAGTCAGGTTCTGAGCTCTCCAAGGATGGTGACTCCACAAGCTGTCTCTGGGCAACCTGTGCCAGGGTTTGACCACTCTGTCTCTAAGTTTTTCTTAAATTTAAATGGGATTTGCTGTGTTTCAGTTTGTGCCTCTTGTCCTTCTATCAGCACCGCTGAGGAGACACTGACTCCCTGTTCTTTACTGCCTCCCACCAGGAATTTATTGATACACATTTATTTATACACAAGAATCCCCAGTCTTCTCTCCTCTAACCTGGGCAGTCCCAACTCTCAACCTCTGCTTTCATGTTAGATGAAAGTCCCTCAGTCTGGAGCCTTCGCTGGGCTCCAGTAAGTCCCTTTGACTCATGAACTGGGATCCCAGCACTGAACTTGTGGTGTTTGGCAGAGGAAAAGGATCACCCACCTCCCTCAGGGTGCTGGGAATGCTCTTCCCCATCCTCAGCCCAGGATGCTGCTGGTTTTTGCTCCAGGGCACACTGCTGGCTCATGGTCAGCTTGTCCCCCAGGGCCTTCCAGGAGGTTGTTCCCTGGAGATTTTTCCAGCAGTGACTTTCTTAAACCACAATTGCTCAAGTTTCTAAAGAGCTTTCAGTGACAGATTTTTCCAAAGTGTTTCCGAATATAAAACCAGGCTTCCTTCACCTTCAACCACGTGGTTGCTGACCACTTAAAAAAACCCCTTAGGAACAATAATCTCTCTTGGGGGGAGTTTACCTTTTTTGTTTGCAGTTTCTAAGCTTTACCAGCAGCTTCTGTCCCGTTTCCAGTTCCAAGTATAGAAGGCACAGGAGGCGCAGGCTGTGGAGGGAGAGCGAGATGAGCTCTTCACTGGTAGTGCTATAGAAACTCCATTGGTTTCTCAATTTTCGAAGTGCAGCTGCCAGTGGCACCGTTCCAGCAGCTGGGCCAGACTCCAGCGTGGAGGTGCCCACCCAGGGCACCGTGCCAGGGTAGCTGAGAAGGGGAAATCTGTTCTTGTCCTCCGGGCAGGGCTGCGCTGCCGACTCCAGCTCCGTTCGCCTTCGGGCTGGGATTGCTTTTGGCAGCGGCTGGAGTTGGGAGCTGAGCTCTGGGACTGCTCCCCTGCTTTCCATGGAGGCAGGAGACACGGAGATTTCCTCACCACCACCTGCTGACTGCGGGCTCTGACAGCAGAGGATGTGTGAGCAGAAACTGCAGGTGGGAGGAAGATTAACTCAGCCTCGGTGCCATCTTCCCCAACACGGAGGAAGGGAGGGATCTGATCTGATCTGATCTGATCTGAGGAAATGGGAATGAAATGTTTAGTGCACCCCAAGCAGCTTTTAATGCTGGAGCTGCTGCTGTAGAAAATGTGAGAACAAACAAAAAAATATATACACATGGAGGACAGGTTTTAGGGGAGCTGTTTCCACCAGGGCTGGTCTAGCCCTGGATTGCCAGTGCCAGTCACATCCTCATCCAAGGAATAAAGCAGAGTTGGAGTTCACTGCGGGATGCAACCCGGGGGAAAAACGGTGTTATTGGTGTGCAAGACCAAGCCACTCCCTGATATCCCTTGACAAAACTCTCCATGTTTTTTATCAGCAGTTAATGAGGTGTTTGTTGCATACCCCAAGTCACAACCAACACCTTGGGTCAGCTAAGGTCACACGGGGGCCTTGGCAGGGAGTTCCTCTGTCCTTGTGACAGTTTTTCCGAGGGGAGAGTTTCTGTATAAGTTTATTTTTCCATATTTTCTACCCCACTGCCACCTTCAGGGATCCTTTGGCAGTCAGGGAATTGTTTTGTCCTCTGAGGGATTTCTTAGGGGACCAAAGGTCTAATGAGCACAACTAAGTTTTGGTGAGACAAACTTTGATTTACTGCTTAGAAAATTTAAATCGATTCCTGCAGGCTGTTTTTAATTTAGATGATTATTTATAATGCATGCATTTGATTATTCCAACCCAGGTGAATTTTAAGGTCTTTAAAATGTAAGGGATGAGTATTTTTTTTTTTAATTTTTACTTTGCATATTGTCTCCTCAAGCCCATAATTTGCCAAATGCTGCATTAGAGTAGCTGAATATATATATATATAAATATATATATATTTAAACTCTTCACATATTTAATTTAGCTTGAGAAATATTTCTGCATGGGAAAGAAGCCAGTGAACCAGATTTTAAGTTGCATTTCTTGTTTTTATGAATTCTGTCAAATCCAGCAAGGTAAAATCCAGGCGCCTGGAAACTGACATCAAAATTGCCTTTGGATTTTGTGCCTTAACGTGGCAGAAGCTTCACCCCTTTGAAATGCAAAAATGCAAAATTTTTAATCATTCNTAGAAAATTTAAATCGATTCCTGCAGGCTGTTTTTAATTTAGATGATTATTTATAATGCATGCATTTGATTATTCCAACCCAGGTGAATTTTAAGGTCTTTAAAATGTAAGGGATGAGTATTTTTTTTTTTAATTTTTACTTTGCATATTGTCTCCTCAAGCCCATAATTTGCCAAATGCTGCATTAGAGTAGCTGAATATATATATATATAAATATATATATATTTAAACTCTTCACATATTTAATTTAGCTTGAGAAATATTTCTGCATGGGAAAGAAGCCAGTGAACCAGATTTTAAGTTGCATTTCTTGTTTTTATGAATTCTGTCAAATCCAGCAAGGTAAAATCCAGGCGCCTGGAAACTGACATCAAAATTGCCTTTGGATTTTGTTCCTTAACGTGGCAGAAGCTTCACCCCTTTGAAATGCAAAAATGCAAAATTTTTAATCATTCAGTAGTGAAGCAGCAGATTCTTTCTCTTCTGAGCACCCCTTTCTTTTTTCTACTTTTTAAAACTGCACAGTGGTAAATGTGAATTTACCTTGAACAGAGAAATTTGCACATGATGAATTAGACATCAAAGATGTTGGAGGTGAAATATGGAGCTCGAGTTGAACCTTCAGGACTCGACACGGTCTGGGACCTTCAGGACTCACTGAAAATCACTGGGGATTCCTGAAGAGCAGTAAAAACCCTGGTGGAGTGGTTCTCACTCCCCATTTAAGCAACAGAGGGAAAAGAGGCTCCTCTGAAGGGAGGGAACTGCAGTGTTTTGGGGGAAAAGCAATGCTTTTGATGTGTGAGCTTCTTTGGTGGTGCAGGTTTGTTCTGCACGCAGGAGTTCCGTGTTCCCAACATAAACTGAGTCCCCTCTGGGGGGATCTCTTGGTATCAGATACAAGGTTTGGGCTGTTTGCAATAAAAGGAAGAATTTAAGATCAAATCTTCCTCATGCTTCTATAACTCCCATTTTCTTCTGTTTTGACCTGTTCTTTTTAAATCCTTTGTTGGAAGTTCAGTTCACAGAGAAGCCTCCTTAAGGTGGCTTGAAAAGAATCCTTGAGGATTTTTATTTTGAAAGAAGTTAGGATAAATAACATTTCACCTGGTGTTACATAACCGAAATAGAGCTCTCTCTTCATTTCTGAATGGAGGCTTTGCATAATGATTAACAACCAAAGCATTTCTCCTTTGCAAATAATTCGAATATCAGGGTTGAATGCTGTGTTTAGTGTCTTCAGTGGTCCTCAGGCTTCAAGGATGCTGAAGGAGAAACTCAGGAGAGTAAGAGGAGTTAACAAAAAAGCCATTGGAGACGGGTTTTTGCCACTGGGATGTTACAACTGAGCAGATCTGTAATAGAAATTCGATATCTTGAAGTGATCACCTTGGTGAGAGGAGATGGAACCCCGCTGCCTCTGCTGAATCTCCCCTCTCCCCCTGACAACAGAAAAGCCAAACCCACCCCAGAGCCCTCCTTTAGGGAAAATGCCACACAAATGGAAAAATTTGAAGAAAAAGGACCTTAAAACCATCTTGGTTTGGATTCAGAGCAGTGCAGAAATTAGGCAGGGTCACCTCTCCCACCAATGCCTCGATGCAGTTGGGTGTAAATGTTTTGAAACTCCTGTGAGTGCGTGATGGGGGATGTGGGAGCTGCCAAATGTCTCATCCTGAGAGCACTTGTTGGTAGTGTTTCAGTAAAGTGGAATATTAATCAACACCCTCATTTTAAAAATTAGTTGCCTGCACTTCCTGCATTTATTTTAAAAAATTGAGCATCTTTATTTATCACTTATAGGAAATGACATTAACAGGCTGCCTGAAAGACCTGGTAAATTCAGGTGTCTCTGAAAATATATGAAATATACCCGGAAATAGATGAAATATGAAAAGAGAAAGGAAGGCAGTGGTTATTCTTTGTGCTTTTTCCATATCGTGCACAGAATGAAACAAAAATTTTTTTCTTTCCAACTGCCTGAAGCTTGATAGAGTGAAAAAGTAGGAGAAGGCAAAACTTTTGATGCTTTTAAGGCAAGAGGGCTCCCCGGCAAACTGGACCGTGGGGGATGCTCAGCAGTCAGTGATTTTTTCTTTCCAGAGGGTGGGATGATTTTTGATACCCAAGAACTCACAGGGATATCCCAGAGGAACTACACAGAGCATCCCCCTGCCCTGAGCTTGTGCACCTGAGAGAAACGAGTCAGTGAAGAAAAAGGTGCTGCTCCCCAGAGATGTTGGGGTTTAATGATGCTTTGCCCCTTATCGATACCTTTTAAAAAGAGATCTTGTGATTAAATATCGATGCCTTTCCAAAAATGTTTCCAGCTTGCCAGATTCCCAAATTTAAGCAACCAAACCGCTGAAGGCAATTTTAGTTTTCCATCAGTCAGACACAAAGGAACTGTTCCAGATACCTTCCCCCCCCAAGAAATGGTGTTTTCATAGGGCCATGAATGTTTTTATATAAATAATATCTCTGGAATATTCTGTGTGCCATATACTGCCAGATATCTCCTTCCATGCACTCCAGAACTAAATTGATGGAAAACTGGTATGTTTTTCAAGGGATTTGAATCCTGCCCTCAGGAAGTGCTGGCAGGGAAGTGAATCCAAAGCCTCTGGCCTCTCCCCTGTCTCCTGTTGCGGCTGCTCCTCTTGGAATCCCACCAAGGCAACCAAGATACCCCTAAACTTTGGATTAAGGAGCGCAGGAAAGCCAACCAGTCCCATAGCAAACTTCCCCTCACGAAAAGCAGTGAGAGGGAGGAAAAGGATTCCTTCTGCACACCCCTGAAGGACCCTGGAGCCGCTTTGCTCCAGCAGCTGGCTTTCCCCGCTGGACGCTGCCACGGGGACACGCAGCTGGTGTGGCTCCGGTGCTGGGGGAAGGTCCTGTCCCATTTTAACTGGGTGGTACTTGGCTGGCCACAACCCCTGGGGCAATTAGCATCTCAATATCGGCCAAGTGATCCCAGCTATAGCGTTGGGCTCCAAAGGCAGCAATGAATAAACAAAACTCCGCGTATTTAGGTCCTGCTTCTCCCGAGCTTCCATTCTCCCAGTGAATATACTGCATTCAGCCCTCTGGAAGTGACATTAGCAGAAGGTAGGAGAGAGACTGCCTAGCAACCCACAGAAATCCCAAAGAGAGGTGGAAAGGAAGCGATTTTCATGTAATTATTCACCCCTACAAAAGCTGTTGTCAGGTAGACACTAGAAACATAGCTGTTTTATTCTTCCCCTAACCTACTTTGAATCTTTTGAGAATCACTACCGTTAAAGAGAGGGAAAAAGAGCTTAATTCAGCCATTTTCTGCCTGGCCGTTTAAGTGGTGTTTTCCTGCTCTAATGAAGGCTCTGCTTTCAGAAGCTGTGTTGTTTAGAAAGCCCTGGGTAGTAAACTTCAGAAACAAACTCACTCCTGGATCCAAAACGCACCATTTTTGTTGCTGCTTCCCCACAATGCACAGTTCATATTTTGTTTGGGTTTAGTTCCCCATTTAATGGCATTTCCCACTGAGTTGAGAGAGATAAATTTATTTATTTTTTTTTTCCAAGAAGGCATTTGGGGACAGGGGACAGGGGCCAAAAAGCTCATTTATTTTAGGTAACGCGCTTGGTGCCAGGCTGCTTGGATCCAGTTGGGTTTTTTCCTTCATTTTCTTCAGCCAGGCGCCCCAGCTTTGCCCTCAGCCACGACTCCTTGGAGCTGAGGCTGCTTGGAGATAACTGAGGGATATTTTCATGCTATTCTCACCATCTGGATGAGCCTGGAGGAGCTGAGCTTCGCTCGGCCAGCATCACACCAAGCGCTCTTACATCAGTGACTGTCAGAAGCGTCGCCACTTCGAGCAGCCCGAGGCACATCTTCAGTGCATAGTCTGGTCCCTATCCTGATTTTTCTACATTCACACTGCTAGCAGAGGCTCAGTAACTGCAGGGAGGGTAACAGACACGGGAAGCTCGTTTTTAAGGGCTGTATTCACTGGAAAAGAAGTGTATCAGAAGTAAGCTGTATCGCTGCTGAAAGCGTAGTTGCGGAGGCAGCGACATCCAGAGTCGTTTATTGTGAAGAACATCCTAAAAATTCTCAGAGCTTTAACCTGTGCCTGTAGCTAAGGTGATATCCTGCTTTAAAGTTGTACTCCAACAGTCTGTTTTACTCACTGGGTGTTCCAAGATTCTAGTTCCGAGTGGAAAACTGTATTTTCATACTCAGCAAAAAGGTTTTCATTGGGACCCCAGGGATTAACTGGGATTAATTTTGTGAAATAACTTTTCTAATCTGAATTTTAATCACAAGATGCCTTATAAATTAACTCTGTGGGGAAGATTTGTAGGTTGTTTTTAACGTGGCAGAAGCTTCACCCCTTTGAAATGCAAAAATACAAAATTTTTAATCATTCAGTAGTGAAGCAGCAGATTCTTTCTCTTCTGAGCACCCCTTTCTTTTTTCTACTTTTTAAAACTGCACAGTGGTAAATGTGAATTTACCTTGAACAGAGAAATTTGCACATGATGAATTAGACATCAAAGATGTTGGAGGTGAAATATGGAGCTCGAGTTGAACCTTCAGGACTTGACATGGTCTGGGACCTTCGGACTCATTGAAAATCACTGGGGATTCCTGAAGAGCAGTAAACACAAACCAAGAGTATTTTCTAGTCAAACACCAAAAACTGCACAGGTACAACAACCGTGCTGACAGTGTGGGAAAATTAAGGTAATAAAGTTTATTCATCCCTGTTTGATTTTGCCTGCAGGATTGATAGGAAGGAGATAAAATCAGTGCACTGCTAGTCAGGGAACAGCGTGCAAGGAATGGATTTGTTCACTTTGGACGCCTGCAGCCTCCGAGTGTTTGGGTTGTTCTGCAAACGGAGCAGAACCGCGACCCCCGCGCTCCCTGCTTTGGCAGCTGCACAGCCCAGACGTGCAGCTGACTTCTGTGCTCGCTGCTATTCGAGAGAAAATTTCACTTGATTGCAAGAGAGCGACTGGGGGGTAAATGCAGCCGGGTTCGTTTGACTTCTGCTGCCTCTGCGCGGGGATGGGGGGATGGCAGCGAGCCGCGCTTTGTGCTGCGGAGCCCGGGGGTGCTGCAGGTTCCTGCCCAGCCTGGCCTGGGCAGATGAGGTATCTCAGCCTCCTGTCCATCCATCCACCCCACAAAGCATTCTGCGCTGAAAACACCCAAACTGCATCTCTGTCTGCCTTTTGGGGGGGTGTCACGTGAATGTGTAACATTTTTCATCCCGAGGAACGCGGGAGGTGTCAAAAGAAGCAGCCAGGTGTGGATCTGTCGCCTTCCTCCCGCTGTGTGCAGCCTGTTTCTCATCCCAGGCTCCCTCCACAGAGGAGGCTGTGATGTGGTTGAATGTTCTTCATGATGAGAAAGCCAGGAAAAAAATCACTTTATTGGAATAAGACCAGAGTTAAAATGCTCAGTCCTCCACTACTGCCTGTGCTAGCATTATTCCTGGAAATACATTTATGTATAGACATAAAGATGGGACTTGTAGCAGAGGAGTGTAATAAAATGCAATTTAGGGAATGATTCTCTTCACTGCACATTACCCTGGTGCTGTGAAAGCACTCTGCAAGCAGCAGAATAATCTTTAGTTTCCTGGTGTCACCAGAAGTTCATCTTGGGGATAAAAATCATCCTTTGCTGGAGAGACCTGGGATCTGAGACTGGGAAAAGGAGTGCTGTAAATAGGAAATAGTCAACTCACTGTGTGGGGAAGCTCAGCAAGGCCAGAACGTCCTGGTGGGAGCTGTTTCTCCCTGTGGGTGAGCCCTGAGCTGTGTGGGAAGGTTCCCAGCACGAGCACCTCGTGTTTGCCGTGGGGTGGCAGCAGAAATTCCCCCTGGTCTGCAACCCCAGCTCCTCCCAGGCAGGGGTTCCCGCTGGGCACTGAAAGCAGCTGGAATGATCCACGGATGGAAAAGACCTTCCCAGGATGTCGGAGATTGGGACTTTGGCTTCTTCCCAAACCTATTAGAAAGTGTATTTTTTATCCTATTTTTTTTTTTTTAGCAGTTAATTTGGGCTTTCCCATAGTTTATGTCAGAAATTATTCTGGGCTGTTCCAGCACTGCTTGAACCACTCTGACCTCATTCCAGAGGACAGGAAGGAAGCCTTTGTTAGGGAGAGGCCTGGCAGGTACTTTTGAAATGCTCTGATTCTCCAAAAGCTTCATTAGTGCCCATCATTAAACCTGGTGAAGTCAAGACCTCACATTTGGATGGTTTCTTACAGTCCTGAACCTATTTGGCATCAGGTTGTTTTATGCAGGTATTTGTGATAAAATTCTGCAACTATTCTATGCCCTAACCTTGAAATTTCATTTATTATCTCCTGACAGCAAAGGCTTTATTTTTAAAATTATCATTTGAAACAGAAGGCAAATTGCTTTTTAAAATACAAACACTGCTGAGATTCATCAGAAAGTCATGAATAATTTAAATTAAAAGAAAACCTGGAGTGATTGCTCGTTCTCTGATAACAAAATGGGAAATAAATGACTGCCAGCGTTTGGAACATCACGTTTTAAAGAGCAGGCACAGCCTTTAACTGGTCTGTGAGCTCTCCCATATTCTCAGACAGTGTTTCACGATGGGATTGTCCTTAACCACTCTGGACTTAGGGATGCTTTGAGCTTTGGTGTTCAACCTCACTGGTAAGAATGAGAGTGAAAAAAGAAAGTGGATATTTATGATGCTGCACCCTGGGATGTGCAGATTCCAGCCAGTGTGAAATTAATGCCCTTGATTTTGGCATGAATACTCAAAGGATGCAAACAGAGCTGTGTGGGCTGTAGGAAAGGCCAGGGCCAGACAGAAAAACAATATATTCCTGTTATTTACTGGGAGAATCCTCTTGGTGCTCCATTGCTGTTCCTGTTTACCTGGAGACGCTCGGACTTGGCAGCTCCTTCAGCTCAGCCATTGCACTGAGGCCCCAGGCTGTCACCTGGGCAGTGTCACAGGGACCTGGGGCCACTGGGACACCTGTGAAATGCAATTCAGAATGCTGCCAGAAGGGAAGGGGGCACCCGTGTGCTGCTTCACCCACACGAGAGAAGCTGCCCATCAGCCCCTGGGGTGTGCAATGAACCTTCTCAGGTGACAACAAGAATAGATTTTCTTTTTTAAAAACCCCTTCCTATCTTTTAGGAGGATCAGACTGAAAACAGCTGCCTGATTTTCCCGTGTTCCCCAGACACGGGACAGTTTTACAACTTTTTGGGTTGCTGAGGTGTTTGCCACGGCTCTAAAGCTGGAGGGAGGGCCAGCTAAAGTCAGCGTGTCCCGGGAGGTGCTCCCTGCATTCACGGGAGGGTTTCGTAACAGCTTCATTGTGAAAATATATCCAGAGAGCACAGAGAGTAAAGGCAAGGCACAAAGTTAGAGAAACCCCTGGAATTCAGAGCTGTTCCTCCAGGTGAGCACCACTGGTTTAGAGTCCATGCTTTATGGAAATAATCAACACCCTCACGTCACAGTTTATCCCCCAGGTCTCTGCTTTGTTCAGGCACCAAGCTCCTCTCAGGACAGCTATGCAATATTTTGTTTTATCCCTCTCACTCCTTGCTTGGCCCTCTAAATTCACTGCATGGGGCTCGATCATCACCAAAAATGTGATTATCAAAAAATGGCTCAGCCTTGCACAGGGACTTGTTTCTGCCCTGGCCACGTGCTGCAGAAACCTCAGTTCTTTTGTTTTCAGTCTATGGCATGACCCCATCTTACTGACAGGAAGACATTTATATTGAGACTAGAATGAGGGGCTGTCACTCTTCTGGGGATTTCCAGTTTGAAGCTGGGGTTTTGTAGTTGTTCAAGAGGTGACTTTAATTCACTTTATCTGCAGCAGTGAGTGCCCAGTCACTTTGTCCTTCGCTTGGACACCCATTAGAGGACAGCCAAGTTAAGGAACGTGTGAGAAAAGGTTGCTTGAAGTGATTTATGGACATAACATCCCTCAGAAACTGTATAGCAGGGACATGAAAAGGACCTAATTCTCCAGAGCAGGGTTCTGTTGTCTGCACTACAGCACATCCCCCTCCTTTCTTCCTTACCCTGCTTTCACTGCATGAGCTACAATCATGGCAACAAAGGAGGCAGGGCATCCTCCAGACAGCAGCATCCTGTGTTTGTCCAGCTCAATTCATCTCCCTGGGCAGAGAAAACACTCATGGAAATGAAGATTGTGTCCTAGGCTGGCCACGAGAAGGCCAAGTTGTGGTTACCCAGACAGACTTAAAATGGGGGAATGGCCAGACTTGAGACTGGAATTTGCAAAGCAGCACTTCCCATTTTTAGCAAAAAATGCTCCTGTTTATTGTTTTGTGGGATTGTTTGTACCAACAGGAGTTGCCAGAGGCCGCAGCTGAGGCTGCTGTGTGAGAGCTCGTGGTGTGAGTCGGGAAAGCTGTTCCTGGAGCGTGGGGAAAGCCCCGGGGTGGGGATCAGGGCTCTGCTTCCCCTTCCCACTCATGAGGTGGGGAGCGGGGAGACACAGCCTCTCACTGTCCTGCCTCACTGGCCTGCCTCACTGTCCTGCCTCACTGTCCTGCCTCACTCCTGCGGGGAGAAAGCAGGGCATGCCCTGGATCCCCTTCTCCCTTTGGGAACAGAGCTCACCACAGGGGCTTGGGGAAGGGAAGGATTCCTGTGCAGGAAGGAGCTGGAGCAGTGGCTGTGTGAGGGCTCAGCACTGGGCCTGGCTGGAGGAAAGCTGTAACAGGGGTGAAAAACACAGCGCAGGAGATACAAAAGTCCTGTCCTTTGGCATTGGGATTTTTCAAATATTAGGGTCAGTTATCAAAGGGTTTGTGCTTTAATTTTAACCTTGTTTGGCATGGAAACTTTTTATATGACACCGAAAAAACGTAACAAAGGCCCTAGCTCCATCCCTTAAATGGGAGCTGGTGGAAACTATGAAACAGTTCCAATCCCAAGTTTGTGAGTGCTACATTGAATTAATTATCAGTGACCAAAGGGTTTTCGTGGTCCAAGGGTCATAAAGCACAGACGGGGTGTTCTCTGCTCCAGGTCCTTTCCTCTGGACTTTACTCATGCCAGAAAAGTACCGAGCTGTGTCACCTTTCAGACAAACGTCCTCTTTAGTCCCAGCTGCTGCCCCAGGTTTGCTGGCAGTGTCCTCTGTGTCCCTGCCCTTCAGAACCCCACTGTCCTGCAGAACTGGGCTGCCTTCATTCCATGGAAAAGGGAACAGGTTCTGGTCTAAGGCAGACTCAGCACTCCCATAAGGGTTGTGTGGCCATGAGCTGGGTGGGTGGCACCTGGATGGCTCCTGGATTTGGGATTGGTGTCTACAAGAACCCGTCTGTGCCCATGATGAGCTGGAGTGAGAACGATTCCCCTGAGGTGCCCTTTGTGAATGACTAAACTGGGGTGACACAGATTCATAAACAATTTGGGGACCTCACCAACTTCTCCAGCCATGAACTGACACAACTTGAACACTGCAGTCCAAGGATAAATGTCAAATGGTCCCTCGCTGTTGGGGCAAGGAGGAGGAGAACTGATCTGACATGTCCCCTCCATGGCTTTTAAGTGTTGGCATGTCTGGCAAAAATCCACCAGGTTTAGTCCAGCTCTGGTGTTTTTTCAGCGACAGAAAATCTATCTGTGGTTTCTAAATTTGCTAATTTACTTCCCATTCTGTGGATCAGTTTTTGCCAGTTTAGAACCCTGAAACTGAAATCTTAATGGTGATCACAAATTAAACATCACTGGTTCCCTGAGTGTAGAGCTCAAAAGAAACTATGGCGATTCTATTATTCCATTCAGTAAATAAATTTCTATTATTCCATTCAGTGACTAAAATTGCTTCTCCCTTCCTGCTCAAACATCAGCTGTAGGTTCTGATGGAATTTCTAGGCTGATGTCATGTAGTGCAACAAAAACAAAGGGCTCTTGAATCTTTGACAGAATATGTGAAGGTTTCCTTGCGGAAGATGTTTCTCATGGAGTGTTTGGCACTTTTTAGGCTGAATCCCTGCACGCTGTCACAGTCTTTGCTCTCTTCGAAGGAAATAGCGTCACTTGTGGCCAGAGTTTGATCTGGCTTTCTCTCTGGGAATACAGGAGCTCCAGAGGGATTTGCTCTCTGCTCCTCTGCCCGAGCAGCTCTGGAGCTCCTCCCTTCCAGCTCAGATCTCCTGTGCCCCCACTTCCACCAGGACTGGCATTCCAAGAGATAATCAGACTCCTGGGAGCTGTGCCAGCAGGAAGGGCTGTTGCTCCTCTGCGTGCTCTACCCTGCCCTGCAACCATGGAAGGGCAGGAAGGGAAGGATCCATGTGCTGATCCAGTTTCCCAGCTTTTGCCTGGGCCCCAGAAGACGGTGCATTTTCAGCTGACCCATGCTCCTTACAGCTTTTTGGGAGCTTCCAGTCCTGTTAAAGAGCCTGTCTGTCAAAAGCCTCTCCGTGTGCAGTTTTCCCTCAGCCATGGTGCAGCTCTGGGATGAAACCAGCTGTGTCTGATTCAGGGTGACAGCAATGAAACCCTTTAAGCCACTGATGTAAATCAAATGTGATCTTAATGTTATTTCTAAACAGAAACACTCAACAGCTCCAGAGAGCAAGGTCTCACTTGATCACATGCACAACAAACACATCCCCCCGGTGTGTTTAGGAGGATTTGATGGCTGTTGTTAGTCCCGAAATCGTTCCCTGTGTTCCCTCTTCCCTGGCTCCAACCTGAGCAGGGAATGGCTGCACAGCCACTGCCTCCAGTTATCGCTCAGGGTTTGGTGCTTTGGTTGCCCTGCTTTAACAAAGAACTTAAGGAGGTCATTTATCCCAGGCAAACAGGAGCAGGATTTTATTGGACTGGAAATAATAATGCAGCTCTGTGGGTTTGGGTTCTCCACATCACTCTCATGTAAAAGCCAGGGCTTCAAGGGGCACCTTCAGCTCCAGTGGGAACACGCCCACGCTGATCAGGTGAAATAAATTGCTTTGTTGCAGCACTTTTAAAGTAAAATAAACCTGCTCATTAGTGTTCTGAGGTTGCTGTGAGGAGAAGAATCTCACTGTGTCAGCTCACGTTTCCTTCTTCCTTTCTCTAATTCAGAATTAAGTGTTTGCATCACTTTAGGATGTAAGTGTTCCCACAATGACATTACAAAGCTACTGACTTGTTAAGCTCTACAGAACTTTTACTTGTTGATTGTACACTGACCAGAACCTTGGCTTTGTGCTTGTTGGATCCACTAAATGTTGCTGAAACCATCCTTTCCCTGGATAAGCCACCCCTTCTTTCCCCAGATTAATTTACGTGTTACCCAGGAACGGCTCATTTTGTCTTTGGGACATTTATTCACACTCCGTTTTTAAATTTGAATAAATAACTGTCCAACGGGAGTGAGACAAACACAGGTGATTCTATCGGGGCTGCAGCTACTGACACCACATAAAAGCCATTAAAGGACTTCATGGGTGAGGTTTTCCAGGAATTCTGTCTCATTTTCTACTTTAGGCTGAGCCTGTAAAGACCAGCTGAGCTGGTCCTCGTTTACACCCTTGGGATGGGGAGGGGAATTTCACTCTCAGCCTGCATTTCTCTTAAGGTTGTGGTTTGTAAAAGCTGTGCCAGACTCTGTTGACCTGCGGAGCCTCCTCTGTGGGTTTGCAGCCAACATTTAGCACCAGGGTGATTCCTCCTGACTGTTTCCTGCAGCTCTCCCTGTTCTCTGCCTGCAGGTGTGGGTGGATGCTGGCACGCAGATCTTCTTCTCCTACGCCATCTGCTTGGGGTGCCTGACAGCCCTGGGGAGCTACAACAACTACAACAACAACTGCTACAGGTAACGCCTGCCACGCTGCAGTTCTGCTGCTGGGGGGAAATCTGCAGGGCTGGAAGTGTCCACGCACTGAGCTTCGCCCGGAATCCCTTCCCCTTTCCCCTTCCCATGGACAGCCGTAAGCACGCGCACGTGTTTTTGTAGGGCGGAGACCTGTGGTGTTTCTTGGAGCTGCCCCAGAGAGCTCTGCTCCAAAATGTGGTGTTTTCATCCCTTTTGGTCGTGGCTGACCCTCGCACAGCCCCTCGGTACACACAGGGGTGCAACTTCCATGTAAAAATATGGAATTTCAGACAGGGATAATTGCGTGTGTGTGCATTATTTAAGCTGCTTTAAAAAAAAAAAAAACTACCAAAACATTGTGTTAAAAATCACCTCAGTGTGGTCCATGCTCTGTCACTTTTCCCCATTTTTTTGGGAAGTTTGCAGGCCCCAGCCCAGCGGGAATGGGCAGCATTTCATGGCTTCTCTCTATATTCCCAAGGAATTGCTAATGACTTCAGGAGGTTTTAATCGCTCATTAATCAATGCCCAAAGGATATGGCTTGCACAAAATCCCCGTTCCATGGTACTGGCATGGGCAGCAAGATGAGCACCTGTTTTTTCTTCTGGAATCCATGGTTATTGAGTTAATTTTCCTACAATTCCTTCAAGGACAGTTTGGTTGTAGTGACTCCATTAAGATCTCCAGACAGGGAATTAAAATCTCACGTTTCTGTAAAGGAAATAAAACAGTCCAAAAGCAAAAGAACCCCAAACAAACCATCCCCAAACCCCCCAAAGGTATTTAAATTCTAAATTACTGTTTTACTTGGACAGCTCAGGAGGCAGTTTTAGGAAATGCCTTCTTCTTTCCATGCCTTAGCAGGACAAAAGTTTTGCTGCAGGAAGGGGTGTGAGTCCCCTACAACCTTCAGAGCTGCCCCACAGAGCACCGTTAATGAACCTTCTCCCTAATTAGCACAAGTGATGCTTTAGCAAAGGCACCACTCCTTTCCTCCCTTACTCAGTTTTATTTCTATTTCTTTCCAGCTGTATCCCAACTAGAAGCTGCCACTGCCTCGAGGAGTGCAGGAAAGCTTTCCCTGAGGTTTTGTAACCCCTCACAAAAAGCAGGAGTTTGGATGGGTGTGCTTATGGAATTTTCCTCCCTTCCCCCTGAGCCTGGATCAGCTTGTGACACCCTGCTCCGAAGCTGCCGAGCTGCAGCAGAGCACCTCTCGCTGCATCCAGGCTCCACAATTCCCCTCACACAACGCCTCCCAAACTTCCCAGCCAGGAAAGGGATGTTAATGTGTCCTGATGTGTGGCTCTTGAGGAGTCCGAGGGAAGGGGTAGGACAGCAGGGGAGAGCAGAATGTGGCCAAGCTGAGCAGGGCAGGACAAAAACAGAGCTGTGATGTGAAAAGCACAATTTTGTATTCTAACCAGTACTTTAAAAAAGTAACATCGAGCTGGGGGTTTGCCTCCTGCAACCCCCGCAGTCTGGTCGTAATATCGACTTTTTCTGCTCTGTTTTACTCCGTTTTTTTTTTCCCTGAGGGAAAATTGCAGCGTAAAACAATGGCAAGAGGTATTTCAGTGGGAAATGGGAAAATCTGAACTGCAGAACGTGGTCTGAACGTGGGTCTTGGGAATTTAAGATTGAAACTTGATTTAATGCATTAACGCGGTAAATGAGTTGCAAAAGTCACTTCACATCTTTGCATAGGAAATATTGTCCTAAAATAATATAAAATAAAAAAAAATAGTATCCTTATGTATCTTTCACCGAAAAACATAAATGCAGCTCCTCCCTGGATGTCCCAGAGTTTGGTCCCCAAGTGACTCCCGTGAGGAGATGAAAGCCCTGGCAGTGCCTTCAGCAGGCAGTGTTTCCCCACAGGGATAACAGACAGGTGTTCTGATGTTTCCTCCAATTTTCATCAAGCTCAGAATCCCAAATGCAGTCCCAGGTACAAGTCCAGGGTCAGCTCCCCTGTTCCCACTGCGGGGCAGGAGATAAAGGAGTGGTTTCACACATGAACAGGGCTTTTAGGACCTGAGGATTTGTCCTTTGTCAAGTTTCTAGTCTAGGAGGAAAAGAAGAACGAGAATTGGTCTTGAGGGCATCCATAAAGGGAAGGAAGGGACTGGAGGGATGCCAGGGGCTCTGTGGGCTCCAAGAAGCTCCTTAGGGAAGGCAGGATGAATTTTCACAAGTGTCCTGCCTGTCAGGCAGGGAGAGGAGAAGTGATGCACGTCTTGAATTATTCAGGTGATTGGCAGGAGCTTAATTTGGAAGAATGTGAAGTTTTCATAAAAAATTTGAAGTTTTCCTTTCACTTGAAATCAGTCTGGGCTTCAGTCAGGCTCGGGTGTCCTCCTGCCAAGGGTGCACATCAAAAATTCATGTTGTCCTTCCAATGGTTCTTGAGCATTTGTGGTTTAAAACTCGTTCGTTTCACCATCGATGGATCCAGATCCCCCTTCCAGCTTTTCTTCCCAGAGCAGAGAAAAAAGAGTGGACTACAGGTTACTTGTGTCTATGGGATGAAAACCAGGAGTTGAGGGGTGGCTGGAATTCCTGCAAAGACAAAGGAAGGGAAATTGGAGGTTATATTTTTATCGGGGTCCCCAGAGAAGCTGTGTTCAGTCTGGGGATGAAATGATTCAGTGGGGTGGTGTTACCTGAAAAGATCAGGTTCCTCACTGGCTGGAGGGGATGAAAATCCCCTTTTTCCCATTTCCTTGGAGGAATGAGTACTTATCCTGCAGACAGTTTGTGCCACGGTGCTGTGGTTCGCCAGACTTCCCTGAGAGTGCCGATCTCTGGGATCCTCCTGTTCTGTGGGATTGTCCAGCTGGGCTCTGCCCCTGGACCTGCTTCAGCAGAGCAGCTGACCCTGCCAGGGGCTCCAGCCTTTCTCTCACCCTCAGGAGCCAGCAGCTCTCAAATATGCTCAGCCACAGCGCTCCTCAGAAGGAAATATCAGGTTGTTCGGACTGCGTTTGAAGCAGGGAATTATCTAAACCAAATCTTATCTTTAGAAAACAGCCTGTGCCCAGTGGAGGCATCACCTGGCTGCATCCCCCTGCAGCAGTATCTCTCTTTCTCCCCCCGCAGAGAATTATAAAATTCATCTTTCTGACCTCTCTTATCAACAGGGTCTCATCACACTTAGTTTTAATTTCTCGGTGTTGACCTCACCAGTTCCTGAGGTGAGAGAGGTGGGGTGAGAGTCCCTCCAGAGCTCTTCAGAGCTGGAATGCACTGAGAAGGTCAGGAAGGGGCTGGTGTTTCATTGTTTTGTTCCTCTGCAAAGCAGAAAGGCCTCTGTGCTCCTCAGTCCTTTGTTTTGGATTGCTGTTTTGCTTTAAAACCTCCAAAGTGCAGAACTGGCCGGGCTGGGCATAACCACAGGAAGAATTTCATAGGAAAAGCAAGTAAATGAAGGTTAGAATTGTATTTTCAGCACATATTTCACTGCAAGTGAATGGTGTTAGGCAGAGTGCAGGCATGAAAGAAGTGGGAACATCACTGCACTTGTCCATGTCTGAGTCCTCATTACAAATGGGAATATTCATTCTTTTTCATTGCTGGGCAAATTTTGACAATTTGTAGTGCCACAGAGATTAATTTTACTCTGAAATGGTTGTGAAAACATAAGCCTCCCAAAATAATGGTTCAAATTACCTGTAGCTGAGGTGATGAGAGGGAGCCAAAGCCTCCCATGGCCCAGAGGCTAAGCTGGTCCCTGGATTTGCAGCTGAGGAATGTCAGGCTGCTCCGTGCCAGGGGGATGTGTGTGCCCAGTGCTCAGGTGAGTCCCAGTGGTGTTAGGAAGAGTTTTTGGAGATGTGGGAGACAGTGCAGGGCTCCTCAGCGAAGGAACAAGAGGCTGGAACTGGTCACCTCACTTTCAGCTCCCCAAACTGATGAGGTGATGTTACAGGGTGAAAATACTAAATGAGACAAACAGCAAACCAGGGAGGTTCGCAGAGAAGTTTTGAGGGAATAAACGCCAGGGCCTTAAAGCAGGAATTGTCTCTGATTCTCAGCACCAAATCTGTGACAGAGACGTGATCCATTCCTGAATTAGTGCAGCTGTGGATTCAGAACCTGCTGGATTTTACAGGATCCTTTCTTCTCATGGAAACTTGCACAAGAATGTGCCTCAGAGCCGCAGTGGGGTGGGGATAAACCAGATTAAGGGATGGGCTTGAGACAGCTTCAGGCTTCCCTTGTGTTTCAGTGGGTTAGAACCCTAATTTACTTCAGACGCCTGGGTTAGATTATTACTTTCCCAAGTACACAGCTGCCTCTCGGGGCATACAGTCTTAAAGGAGGGGCTGTCAGGATAAATCATCGCTGCCTCCTCATCTGTCACGCCTGGAGAGCTGTCAGGGCAGCATGAACAACGAGATTTCCCTGGGCTCTGGGGAAATTCACACCTTTCTGCAAGGGGACCTTCCCTTTCTTTAAAGTGATTTACTCTTGTGGCGTCTCTGGGCAAAGAAATCCTTCTTCACCTTGGCCTTGTCGTGGTTTGAAGTGTGGGATGTGTTTGTCTGAGAGATCACTGTCCCTGCAATGCCTTTGCCTCCTTTAGGCACTTTTTTAGGCATGCACATGCTTCCTGGATTCTGTACAGAGCTTGTCATTCCCACAGCCTCTTAAACACCTCTCTAAACCAAACTGGAGCCGTGTTTTGCATGGATTTGTTTTGCCAATATTCTGTAACTGGGATAGAAGGAGATGAGGTCTGACCATAGGATTTTTTTCCCCCCCAGGAAACAAATGATACCATTTTTATTGAGTTTATAAATGAGTTCACATCCTCTGGAATATATTAGTCCAATTATTATGGAGAAATTGTTCTTAGCACCTTTCTTACAAATAGTTTTACGTGGTTTTTAAAGATTCTGTTGGAAAACTGTGAGTGAGTTTGCAATTCCAGCAGTTAAAACACAAGCAAGGGCGTTCTGATGGTGTCCTCCTGCACGTGCTAATTCCTGGTTGCTCTAAGGAATAATCTGAGTTGGGACCTTACTGCTAATGAACAACTTGCTGTCCTTTCCTGCAGCCCAGGGTTCTGTCAGTCCTCTGGCTCGGTGGATGAAAGAAACCCCAGCTCTGGAGATCAACTGCAGTGTTTTTTATTTATATTTTCAGAGACTGCATCATGCTCTGCTGCTTGAACAGTGGCACAAGCTTTGTTGCTGGTTTTGCTATCTTTTCAGTTCTTGGATTTATGGCTTATGAGCAAGGCGTGCCCATTGCGGAAGTTGCAGAATCAGGTAAGTTCCAAAAGCAGATTTTTGAGTTAACCAAAAAGTGCCCAGAGGTTGTGGCCAGAGTTCTTGCTCTGTGCCATGGCCTGTGGGTGGGATGACTCAGTGGAATGACCTGTGCAGGAAGAGTCCTGAGCTATTTTTGTGGCCACATATTTGTGCGTGAAAAATACGAGTGTTGCCGTGCACAGAACCAAATTCATAAAGTCAAGGAGCCCCTGCTACACAAACTTCCTCCAGCTGAGCATCCAGAATGCTGTTTGGCAGAGTGAGTGTTAATCCTCATCTGCATTCCATCCTCTTTCAATGAGACAGGCTGAAATCCACAGGTATTTGTTCCTTCTGGGGGTAAAAAAGTATAAATGAAAAAGGATATTAAAGAATAAAAGCTGCAGCTGTTAAAACGAGAAACCAGACAGGCACGCAGGCCCAGATTTATGAAAAATTAACCATCCATAGCCACCACTGGAGCTGGGCATCCAGCAGAGGTTACTCCACACCTTTGTGGCTGTAACATCCTCAAGCAGAAGGAAAAGAACAGGAGGCTGCCCAGAAGAAAAACCCCAAAGTAGTGCTGAGCTGGTGAGGAGCAGAAATGACTCTCACAGAGTTAGTCCCAGGAAAATGGCAAAACGAGCAGAGCTTCACTGATGCTCTCTTGGAAAATATTTATCTTTTCCTGAAGCCTTTAACACAACTGGCTTACACCTAATTGCAGCAGCTTGTAAGTGCTGCTTTCAATGGAGAAGCAGCAGGGTGTGACAGGTCTTCAGTGAAGTTACTGCAGCAGGGGCACAGAGTTCTCCTTTACTGGCTGGGAGAGGGCCTTTGTACCCTGCTTTGAAAGCTGCCTGGCTTCGTAAAAAACAGGCATAGATTAATAAAAACAGAAAAACATGAGCAAGGTGAGAAGGTGTCTTAGCGGACCTGGGAAGTTCTCAGTGCTGTTACACAAGTGTTTTATTTTGAGGATTTCTCTAAAGGTGTAGCCAATGTCACACAGCAGCTGCAGCACCCAAAAAACACAGGGCAGGATGGGAGCCAACGTTTGCCTTGCACCAGGTTAGGAAAAAAAAAATAAAGGTTCCAGGATATGTTGCTAAGTTATATAAGGCAATCACAGGACCACACGCTATGATTTATTCAGGGATGCTCGCAGATGCACATCCACACAGAAAAAGGGGAATGTAAAGCACTGGGATGTCTGAACAAAAGCTGAGCATCCTTTGGCCAGGATGCAGGCAGAGCTGTGCCAAGCTAGTCTTCATTTCTGATAAGCCTCACCAGCAACTGTTTGAGCTGTGAGAGATGCAGAGTTTGTCAAGGTTTTCAGTCTTGGGTTTAGCTCCTCTTACCCACCATGAAAGAAGAATCAGGGTGTGGTGGGCTGGGCCTCAGCAGCAGCTGAGCACCCACACTGCTGTTCATTCCCTCAGCTGCCACAGTGGGATGGGGAAGGGAACACAAAAAGTGACAAAATGGCTGTGTCCAGCTAAAGGAGTTTGATGAGTGATGCTGAGTGAGCTCTGCTCAGCCAGAGCCACATTTCGGTGTCAGCAGCAATTCTGTGTCCGGCTCTGCAGGAGCTGAACTCCACCTCAAACCCCCCCACAAGTGTAAACTTGCCGTTTCTTTATTCCTTTTCAGGACCAGGGCTTGCATTCATTGCTTACCCTAAAGCTGTCACCATGATGCCTCTGTCTCCTCTGTGGGCAGCTCTGTTCTTCATGATGCTCATCTTCCTGGGACTGGACAGTCAGGTAAAACAAACCCCACTTCAATGCTTTGCCAGCCTCCCCAGCACACGGAAACCACACCTGATGAAAGACTGAACCCTGACTTCATTCCTTGCTTGAGAGCTTCCACTCAAGTTGCTCTTTTAAATCTCAGTTGTGATGCTGGAGATACTGAAAAGTGAATTTGTGGTTCAGCCTGACTCCAGCTTTCATTGTTAACATGGAAATCAGTCTGAACTTCAACAGGGCTGATTAAAATTCAGGGTTCAGTAAAATACCAGCGTGTCTTCGCCCGTTTTTAAAGCCCTTTGCCATGAATTTTGAAGCTGAATATCAGATAGTGATAATGTAATTTTCTGTGGTGTATTTTTACTGCAAGATGCCATAGCAAGGAACGTGTGGTCATGTCCTGCAGCAAAGGGGCAGCAGAGAAGTCGTTGTCCCTGCGTGACTGTAAAAATTGCAAAAGCTGCTTGAAGAAAAATGTGGAGAGGCTGGGAGTTTTAGCATGCAGCTCAGCCCTTGGCATGACTGGGTTCAGAAAGTTTATGATTCTAAAGCTCAGCGGTGCTTATTCTGCATGACATTTCCAATCATTAAACCTAATGTTTTAATAACTGCTCTTTTTAATGAGCTATCAGGTTTTTTAAAGCTTTTT
>VZRQ01004751.1:317548-352057 GCA_013397975.1 Machaerirhynchus nigripectus | reverse complement strand
TTTTTTTTTTTTTTTTTATGTGAGCAATTTTAGGATTCTGCTCTTGACTATTCCAAAGTCTATTTTGGGGCAATAATTTTGGGGCCTGTTTTAGAAACCTTGTCCAGAGCCCTGAGTCAGAAACTCAGGCCTTTTGTTTTTTGCTGATGTTTAAAGACACTGAACTTGTTCCTGCCCTCCTTCCTTAGAAGTACCTGGCCTGGGCACTCAGCAGCCCTGGGGAACTTCTCTCTTCTGGTAAATGGAGAGAACTTCCCCCAGCCCCTGCTGCTCCTTTAGCAGGTTGGAAGCCACATGGCAAAAGTGCTTGGAATGACATGATCCCATGAAGGGTTTGTACATTATTTACTTCCCATTCAAGCCACATTTGAAAGATTTAATTCTCATTTAATCCACCTCCTACAGGGCAAATGAGCTCTGTGATAATATAAGGGAATCCAGCTGTTTGGATTTGGTGGAAATCCATAACTTTGGACTTTTTCATTCTAAAATGTTCCTCTCAGTTTGAGCTTCTGCTTATGGAGCACCCGCAGGGATCATCCACTCTCTCTGATGAAAACATAGGAGGATATTTGAGGTGTTTAGTGGCAGATCCCAATCCCAGCAGCAGAGGGGCCACAGCTTTCACTGGTGTTTGCTGTCCTTTGCTGCAGTTTGTGTGTGTGGAAAGCATCGTGACAGCTGTGGTGGACATGTACCCCAAGGTGTTCCGCAGGGGCTACAGGAGGGAGCTGCTCATCCTCGGCCTCTCCATCGTGTCCTACTTCCTCGGCCTCATCATGCTGACTGAGGTAAGAGCTGCCTTGCTCAGAGGAAAAGAACTGGGTTTGTGTTTATAATCGCATCTGGAACGGGAAAAGTGTCCTTGTTTTGTCAGCTGAGCTTAGGAAATGTTTAAATCAGAAATACACGGCACAGCCAAGGAAGATCCGTCTGCTCTGCACCAGCCAACCACACACACCATCGTGCTTTCTGCTGGCTTACCCTGGGCAGGAGCAACCCAAATTCTGGATGGAAAGAACAATAAAGAAAATGAAGTAAAGTGAAAAGAGAAAGTGAAAAGAGAAAGTGAAAACATCTTTGGTTTCTATATCACCGGGCCATGTCAATCAGTGCAGCCAGTCTCTGAGAAGAAAATTTTCTCCCCAAACTAAGCAGGGTGTTTGCTTTGGGATATTCTAACCCCAAAATTCCCAGGGTGTCAGTCCATCTATCCCATGGGCACTGGGATGAGCTGGGGTGGTCAGAGCGTGGTGCTGATAACGCCAAGGTCCAGGGTCCCATCCTCAGGTGGGCCATTGGCTGAAGAGCTGGGCTCCACGATCCTTGTGGGTCCCTTCCAACTTGGAATAACCCGGAACTTGGAACACTAATATTTTAGTTGCACCAATCAAATCTCCCTCTCTGATAAGAGATACAACGCTCTGTGCGAAGTAATGCACTGAACAGAAATTTTATATTCTTACATACTTTATATTTACTTGGAATCATTCTTACTCTCAGCGAAATAAATAAACTTTGCTGTGTAAAATGGGAAATCTTGGAATAACCCTCCACAGTGCACGTGTTCAGCAGAGCACTGACAGATGTTATCAAGAAATACAGGCTGAAAGAAATATAAAGATGAAGAGTGAAGGGGATGCAAGTTCTCCAAAGTGCAGGAGTAGCCTTGCAGGAGTTTTGTTGTCCTTGCCTTGTTCTGTCTTGGTTGGTTGATTTCTAAGTTTGCATTTTGCTCAGGTACTCGCTGAGCCTCACCGTGATGACTTCGCAGTAGAAATTGAGTTTTCTTCCTATTTTTAGGGTTCTCTTCCATCTGTAGGAAGTTGTCTGAGGTGTAATGGATCACATGAGCTCCCCAAAAAACATTACATTCCAACAGAGGAGCTCATCTCAAGCCCATCTTTCCTTCCTTAGGATTCCTTTCCAATGAAATGCTCTCTTGTGGACTCCTCCTCCTCGTTATTTCAATAGTAAATGCAGATGTGATAAATGATTAATGACCTTGCATGAAAAGTAGTGCAATATTATCCATATCATTTAAATTATTCTAACCATAATATGTAATATTATATATGTGATATATAATAACCATTATATATAACATATAAAAACCATTATATATAATATGATGATTGGATGATTCTTATTTCTTTTTCTTTGTGACAGCTAATAAAGTCTTGTTTCAGTCATGTGGTTTAAAGGCTGTGAGCTGCACTCACACTTTTTAGGTCACTTTACTCATTTTACAGTCCCTACACCAACAGAGAGGGTTTCTGGCAGCTACAGATTTTACCTCCTTTCCCCATATTTTAACTAATTATTTTACATATGAATAGCACAGACACAGAACAAGGATCTGGAGGTCAGAAGCACCTGGGAATATCTACAGCTCAATGTGATAACAAATGGAGGTAAAACAAGGAGGAGGGAGAGCATTTCCGAAAAAAAAAATCAAATTCACTTCACTCCAGATTTACCACCCTAAAGCAAGTGCAGAGTAAAAAAACCCTGAGAAATGAATATTCTTTGTTCAAGAAGGAACCAATTTGAGTAGGAAGCTTGCCAGGGAGCCAACAGCTTGGCTGTGTAATTAAAACAGATTTGCTACGAAATATTCCCACCGGTGCCAACCCAATATTTTTTCCCCTTTTCCTGTCTTTCCCTTCCAGGGTGGGATGTATGTCTTTCAGCTCTTTGACTCCTATGCAGCCAGTGGGATGTGCCTGCTCTTCGTTGCCATATTTGAGTGTGTCTGCATAGGCTGGGTGTACGGTGAGTGCCTGGAAGTTGCTCTGGTCTTCTCAGCAAAGTTTCCTCTTCGCATAAAAGCAAAGTGAGGACCTTGTGCCCTTGTGGGATGGGGCCCTCCATGTTCCCATGCCCCCAAAAAATCAGGAGTGCCTCTTTCTCCACAAAGATTCACGCTACGGATGAATAATTTCACTTTGTAAAACACGGGAATATTCTGTATTTGTATTTGTAGGAATATTATGTAGATCCTGTGCCCAGCTACCCCTGGGTTCACATGTGAGCTCGTAGCATCTGAATATATTTATATATGAAATACTCTTTAACTGGGGTTGTTTACAACCTGATTCCACAACAAAGAGAATAAATGGACTAGGCACAATATATTGGGTTTCTACATGCTTTGAAGGAAAGCAAAACTAAAGGCGTGGAGGAAAGTGGAGAGCTAGGACTAAGTGAAATGTTAATATTTTAGTGACAGCTTGCACCACTCTAATCAAATCTCCCTCTCTGATAAGAGATATGCTGATCTCTATAAAATAAATGCAGTTGAACAGAAGTTTTTTAGCACCAGCAGGGATTTTATACCAACCCCTGCCACGAGCACGGGGCAGATGGCAGGGAGCAGTTTTCCAGGGAAAGGGGCAGCAGCAGCTTCAGCCTTCCCAGCTTTGTGCTTTTCTCTTGCTGCTTTAAATCCTGAGCTGGCCAGGCCCTTCCACGTGCACTCTACATCTGCTTTTCCTTTGTGTTTTGGGCAGGCAGCAATCGCTTTTATGATAACATTGAAGACATGATTGGCTACAAACCCGTGTCGTTGATTAAATGGTGCTGGATGGTCCTAACTCCAGGTATTTGTGCAGTAAGTACAGAATGTCCAAATAACTTGTTTTAGATAGAAAGAGAGGGGTTTCTGTCCAGGATTTTTAATACTTTTACTGCTGCTAATAGTTGAGAGAAATGCCTATTGAGTCGTAGCACTAATTTCAAATAAAAAAGCACCCTGTAGGATCTGTAAAAATTCTTAAATGTTCTGTGAAAAATCTCAGTATGTACAACCATAGGAGAAAAAAATAATGCCAGGGCCCTAAAGGAACAATTGCCAGAACAAGAGACATGTTTTTCCTGTGGGTAGTACACCTCGTGTACCAAAACACAGCTTGAGCTCCTCCAGACTTGTGCTGGGTCCTTTCTCCTCTCTCTTTGGGAGAGTGGATATTTTAAAGAGGAGGGAGGACATTTTTACTTTTAAAAGCAGTAGGAGAGGCCAAAAGCCCATCCCATGGGCACGAAGGAGGGGAAGGGAGCTGGTGCCAGCTCTGCAGATCTGTGGCAGTGTCACAGGGACAAAGCTCCAAAAGCAGCATGATCTGACTGCCCTTAAAACTGAGGATTAGATGCTCACTTCCCTTCCAGCTGTGCCACACTCAAATGATGGCAGCTGCAAACCCCCGGAGCTGGGGCACCTGGACATCCGGGCTTCTTTGAGCTCTCATTTGCAAACCTAGGAAAATTTCTGACTCATTTGCACCAAATCTGAAATGACTTTTATAGCTTTTGCCCTTGTACAATCATTTCACCACTTTGGAGAAAACTACACGGTGGCTTTTCTCTATTTCACACACTGAAATGGTCCAAGCTGCTTGATTAGAAATTTAGACAGATTTTTTTAGGGCTTTTGGCAGGATGAAAGCATTGGCCTGCAAAGCTGCAGATACACACAGGGGATTAAGGCAGCTTCTAAAATTTTGGCTTTTCCGTTTCATCGTGACGGGTTGGAGAGAACCCAGCTCGAGTTACTTAATCACAGCTGGTTCACTGTAGCAAAACTTAATCTTTCCTGCCCAGGTGCTGTCTGCCATCAAAGTGCAGGGTTTATTGTCATCCAGAGGTAAAAAGGATTAAACTTGAAAGGTTGTTCAGTTCTGCGGGAGCCTCTCTGAGATGTGTTATTTAAGCTCTACAGAAAGGAGGATGTTGCTGGTGGGTTTTTTTTTTCTCTGAGTGAAGAACTTCCCTCCTCAGGGAGCCTGGCCTGGACTAAACTCTCAGTCAGGCCCTTGTAACAGGGGCAGGGTTTGCTCAAATCTAATAACACCTCTGATATGTCTGCCTGTTCCAGGGAATCTTCATCTTTTTCCTGGTGAAATACAAGCCCCTGAAATACAACAACGTGTACATCTACCCTGACTGGGGCTATGGCATAGGGTGGATGATGGCCCTCTCCTCCATGGTCTGCATCCCGCTGTGGATCTGCATCAAGCTCTGGAAGACAGAAGGCACTTTCATGGAGGTGAGAAGGATTTGCAGATTGGTGATGCTGGAAAAAGTGCTGGGAAGGGAGTGGGAGTCCTCACCTGCACCCTTTGGTCACAACAGCAGCGCCACATCCCTGTTCCCCGGGTTAGGGCTCCCAGTCACTGCTGGAAATGGAGAGTTCTGAACTTTCTCTGCTTTACTCTGAATTCCTGTTGCATTTTTTGCCTCCAGTGATTTAAGCCTGGGGTAAACTAACCAAAATTATTGATTTAAGGTGCTCTGTCCCAGCTCAATTTGTGGCTTAAAAATGTCTGTAACATCACCCAAATCCCGCAAGGTTTGTGCCAGCCATTCCCTCAGGTCAGCTGCCTTTTTCCGTGGTTTTGGTTTGTACTGCCAGGGTTTTCTCCAAGAGCTGGGTTGCCCACATTCCTGTTCTCTGGACAGTTTTCCTGATTTCAGCTCTCTAAGTGAGAAACAGACAAATAAAGAGATTCAGCGGGATTTTCTGACATTTGGTGTGAGGTTAGCTCAGGTCTAGGCTGAGGTTAAGATTATCAAATTTAAGCTTGGAAGGTTGCTCATTTCCAAAGAAAAGCACTGAAGGAGGCAATCATGGAAGAAGCAAAACCACAAACCCTATTCAGCCATTTGGGACTTCAGCATTGCAGAAAAGCCTCGTTATGTCCATATTGCAAGGACTCCACTCAGCTGATTAAACACAGCCCGGAGACTGCCTAGGAAATCTTTACTGCGTGTATAAACTCAAGGTGAATTTTCCACGATATATTTTTCTTAGAGTGTCAAAAAAAAAAAAGGAAGTCTGCACAGATCTAACCACGAAACACTTCCTCAGTGCCCCAGCCTCACCTGTCCCTGCAGCTGAGCAGACTTTGCTGGAGCTGCAGCACTGCAGACAGGTCGTTATCTTTTCCCTGCGAGGACGACGACGAGAGGATTGTTTTAATCACAGCTGGGAGCTTCTCGGGGAGCCAACGTCGTGCTGTGAGCAGCAACCTTGCTGTGGATGTCAGTGCTAGCAAAGAGAAAGCTCTCAGCTGAACGTGTGTATTTTTCTTTATCACAGCTCAATGCAGCTTGGCTGGCTCTGGTTTGTTTATTTTTCCAGGGGACATCCATTGATGATAAAAGGAGAAACAAAATGTACCTGTAGAACAGGCAGAGCGCTGAGTGACTTCGTGCAAGGGGATGATTAAATCAGCGTGAAAACTCACTTTGGTTTTAATTTGCCTTTGGTCTGGTGGGATTTATCCAGAATTGTGTGGCCGGCAGGTCTGAGGATGTGCCCACAGCAGGGAAGTGGGAAGCAGACATGAAAGAGAAAAGCCTTTTATAATCAACCTGTTAATGAGAGGCGTGACCAAGAAAAACATAAGGGTTTTCTGTGACCAAGAAAAATGTAATGATTTCCAATTTCTCCAATTTTCTAGAAATTCAGGAAGCTGATTACACCCAGCTCAGACCTGAAAATGCGGGGCAAGCTCGGAGGAGGAGCCTACATTGCAGCAATAAATGACTGCGATGCCAAACTGAAAGGAGATGGCACCATTTCCACCATCACAGAAAAGGAGACACATTTCTGAAAGGACTTTTTTTTTGTTGTTCTATTTTTTTTTGTATAAAGAAATAAATAAATTCACTTAATTCTAGAGGCTGGCTTGTTTTGCACAGAATTTTATTAACCAGTTAATTTTAAAGTGAAAATTGTATACTTGTTTAAAAAGTGATTTTTTTAAATTACTCTATACGTAATGATTCTGTAAAAGAAAAAAAAATAGCATTATATGGTCTGTTAGTGATGACTTCTTGTAATATGGTGATTCCAGTCAATATTTTTTTTTTTTTTAGACTTTAGAGGGACCTGTATAATGTGCTGTAAAACTTTTCTACTTTGATTTGTGGCAGGTGTAACGTTGTATAGATCTCCTAACTGTAAGCATTTCAGACCATTTCAGCTGTCCATGTGTGTACATAAAGGGGACCAGCCTGTCCTGTGGTTTGCTTGGGAAGAAATCTCCTTTCAGGGCGAGTTTGGTGACGCCGACGGCGCCTCAGCTGCTCCCACCTCCTTCCCTCCACCCTCCACCGGCTTCAGCAGGGCTGGAAACGTGGAATGGGCCCATCCCGAGCCACTGTTTTCCTGGAGGTTGGATAGAGACTGGCTCTGAAGGGCTCTGAATTTTGCTGCTGTAAGTCCCTGGTCTCTGAGAGGATGTGCTCCTCAGGAGACCTCCCAAACCTTTCCGTTTTTTCTCCGTGGGTGGCTGCTCCTGCACTTTGGCTGGCACTTCCCACCCTCTGGACTGACCTGTGTTTGTCTGTGCTCCTACAACAGGAGGTCAAGGTTATTTCGTAGAGCTGGAGGCGTTCTGAGGGGAAAAGAGCAGGTTTAGGGCTCTGTCTGTCTGTACAACAACTCATTCCCCTCCAAAGGAATCCGAGATCCCACAGTGCCGATGTGTAGCACTACACAGCTCCTCTGCTGGCACAGGGTGGGGTTTTGGGGTGTCCTGTGCAGGGCCAGGAGTTGGACTGGATGATCCTCGTGGGTCCCTTCCAACTCAGGGTGTTCTGATTCCTCTTCAAGGTCCTTTCCCCTCAGATCAGGCCCTGATTCCTCTGCCCTGGATGGGCTCGAGGCTTGCACTGAAGTCAGAGCAGGAATTTCTTTAGCAGGAGGTTGGGGTAGTGGTCCTTTATTTCTGCAGGAGTCCCAGGAGGTCATTTCTGTGTGGTGCAGGGGAAAGGATTCAGACAGGGATGTTGTGACCCCTCGGCCTCACAGAGGGAGCAGTGCTGGGTTTGTCACATCAGGCCTTGGTCTGGAGTGACTCCCTGGGTTTAAAGCTGATTTTGTACATGAATCCAGTTGCTGGATGGTTGTTCAGGAGGTGTGCAGATGGCCCAGTATCAGAACCCCTCAGCTCTGTCTTAGGATGTGGATTTTTGTTACCTGATAATATTCCAAATGCTATTATTTGTTCTGGACAATTTTTCTTGGCCTGTTTTTGTTATGTGATGGTTGTGTGAGGAGCCTGTGGAGGAACAGCATCCTTCCTACCCTGCACAGGATTTGGGGGGAGAGACAAGAGACAGCCCAGAAGAAATGTTGTAAAACCTGCTGCCTTCTCTGCACCTCTGACCCACCGAAGCTCAGACACCAGCACCTGGAGCTGTCAGGAACAGAAGTGGCTCCTGGCCTTCTCCAGAGGAGATATTTCCCTAGAAATCACTAAACATATCTTAATATTGGCTAGAACTGTGCCTGCAGCCAGCATTTCTCTGAGCTCTTGCTGTTACTTCTTTAAAAAAAAAGCATTTTCATGGAACTGCTTTGTCTCAAGTCACTTCATTAAATCTACTAGAGCCGTTTCATTTTTACTTTATCTTATTTGTAGGGGTTTCTTTTGTGTGTGGCAAGGTGGAAGCCCGACAGAGGACTTCAAATGCTGTAAGTCCTGTTTGCGTGTCTCCGCTGTGAGGTGCTTGGGGCAGGACATTTGGAAGGAGCCTGGATTTAGGAAGGCACAGAACCATCATTTTGTGCCTGCTGGGCCTCCCTCAGAGGGAGCCAAAACTCAGTCCCGTGGGAAAACCATACGGGGAGAGAAATGCCCCCAGAACTGAACCCACAGATTGAGCCATACACAGTGAAGAAACTGAATTGACGTTGACACTCCAAAACCTAGGAATTTACGGTTTTGGAAGTCCCAGTGGGTCTTAAATATTTGTGGCCCAGTGTCCCCTTCCTGGGTTTTCTCTCCCCCCAGCCAGGCTGCAGAACCAAGGCCCCAAAGCCACACGCGTGGGCCTCGGGGTGGGTTATGGTCCCTCCCAGGGAGAATGTGAAGGTATTTTCTGATCAGTGAAGGGAGATGCACCTTTAGGTTGTGATTTCAGTGTGGTTCCTTCAGCAGCCAGGATTGTAAGGGAGCACCAAGAGGTGCAGCCCCTGCTCCCTGGGCCGGCCGTGGGCACAAAGTGACCCCACGCAGGCCAAGGCAGCCTTTGGGACCGGGATAAACGCTGCTGTGGGAGAAAAAACTTGTGCCCTGTGGCTTGTCCGAGTCCTCTGGAGCGCTGTCCTCATCCAGGAGGCCGTGCTGTGGCTGGAAGCTGTTTCCACACGCTGCTATGAACATTCCACCTGCGCCTCGTACCCCTGCAGGGCTTGGCATGGTCTGAAGCGGTCCCTGGTGTTACTGATGTGCTGTGCTCTGTGTGCTCCTAATATCTGACTCGTTTAACACTTTACTGATTTTTAAAAACGCTTTTTTTTTTTTTCTTTTTGTGTGGAGGGGAGCGGGAGGGTAAATTTCCTAATTGTGTTCGGTTCAGGGTTTTTTTTTTTTTGAAACTATATGAAGGGGAAATGCAAAAATAACCGACTCTGTGGTGAGGATTTTTTTTATGCAGTAGCAACAAACTGCCCTTTTCTGAAATATTTGCAGCATTATTAAAAACAATGCAATAAAAATGAACAGCCACCAAGGTCTATGTAACGTTTTACACAAAGAAAGATTCTGTCTGGTTTTGGAGGGCATGGGATTTCGTCTACTTACTTTGTTCTCAAAAATTAAAGGAAACGGGCAAACCCCATTCTGTGTATTTTAGTTTATATCGATGTACTTTACGTGACACTCCCCACATGAATTAAATAATCACAGCTACGCTGACAGAGCAGACAAATGTCCCTTGATTTGACGTGGGGAACTGAGAAACAAGAGGAGGTTTAGCAACTTGTTTGAGGTCATGTAGCAAATCTGTGGCTGAGAGAAACTGAGGCTCCCTGGTGTGACAACTTCATGTCACTGTTATTAAATATATCTCTATAAAACATGGATATAAATAAATATAGATAAAATAACAAGCATAAATGTAAATAATAGAACTAAAATTATAAATAATATAAATAAATAGATGTAAATATAAATAAAAGTGCAGACCAGCCACCACTTTCCTGCTGCTGCCCCTTCCCTCACACTCATGGCTGGTTTTGCTGGGGGCCCTTTGTGTCGCCGGCAGAGTCAGAGCCATGCAGGGAGTGGCTTCAGGAACTGCTGGGGATGAAAACCCTGCCCAAGTGCCTGCAGCTCCCTGCCCAGATGGATGCTGGAGCTGGAGGGAGATGCCACAGGGAGGGGAATTGCATCTTCCAGCTGCTGGGTTGGAATAACCTCCCGGCCACAGCCTCACTCCCAGCCAGTGCTCTGTCCTCCCCATGATCCTTGTGCTCTGATTTGATGCCTTTATGCTCTTCTGGGTGCCTGGAGTGTTCAGCTCCGGGTCTCCAGCACGAGAAGGATGTGGAGCTGTTGGAACAAGTCCAAAGGAGGCCACAGAAGAGATGAAAGGGCTGGAGCCCCTCTGCTCTGCAGCCCGGCTGGGAGAGATGGGGGGTTCACCTGGAGAGGAGAAGGATCCACGGAGACCTCAGAGCCCCTTGCAGGGCCTAAAGGGGCTCCAGGAGAGCTGGAGAGGGACTGGGGACAAGGGATGGAGGGACAGGACACAGGGAATGGCTTCCCACTGCCAGAGGGCAGGGCTGGATGGGATATTGGGCAGGAATTGTTCCCTGTGAGGGTGGGCAGGCCCTGGCACAGGGTGCCCAGAGCAGCTGTGGCTGCCCCTGGATCCCTGGCAGTGCCCAAGGCCAGGTTGGACAGCGCTTGGAGCACCCTGGGACAGTGGAAGGTGTCCCTGCCAGGGCAGGGGTGGCACTGGGGGATCTTTAAGGTCCCTTCTGACCCAAATTTTTCTGTGATTTTCTCTTGTGTCTCTGGCCTGTGTACAGGGAGAAATTCTTGCTTTAATACAAGACACACTGATGAAAAATTCTGCTCTTGCACCCTGAGGCACCCCATTATACAGCAGCCTGCAACAGAGGAAACAAAGTTCCTTCCTTAAAGGCTCTGTCTCGTCTTGACTGCCCAAGCCTGGCTCTAATGAGGACAATGTGCTGCGGATTTTGATAAAGCCTTTCCACTCCTCTCTGGCCATGCCACTCCTGGGTGCTCCTGTGCTATTTTACTCTGTGCTGGAAGCCACAGCCAGGCCCCTGTTTCTCCCAGGATGTTGCTGGCAGCTCATGGAGAGGCTCCTTCCACACTGTGATGAACTCCATGGCTTTTAAAATCAGGGAGTCCTTGTGCCATTCCATAAAGATGACTGAGAATTCCCTGCTAGCAGAGGTTAATGACAAAATACTGGGGTGTGCTTCCCCTTCATCCAGCCCCTCAATCCCCTCTCCCTTCCAGACCCTTCCTACAGCACTCTGGAAAAGGCACAGCAGCTTTTCTTCAGTGTTGTTGTAAAACATCTTCTGAGGAGCAGCACCCCCTTCCCCAGCCCGCTCCTCACGGATGAATCATCCCTCCCCTCTCCCCAAAGGGCTGGAAGCTGTCTGCAGTGAAGGCATGCCATGCTCAAAAGAGCAAGCAGCAGCTATTCAGGCAGACACCTCCGGGGCCAGGGCTAAGTTTGGCAGCGGCAGTGACGTGGGACTTGGCCGTGCTCTGCTCAGCGCTGGTGTTGGAGCCCTGGGGAGGGCAGGGACGGATCCCAGCGGAGCAGGGAGCAGGGGCACGGCCAAGCCATGGCCCCTTGTGCCTTCACAGGCAGTCAGAACAGGCTTTCTGTGGGTCATCCACTCGTGACGGGGGGGTCAGGGCTGTGCTTGTGCTCACAGCCCTCTGTGGGTCAGCACGGCCCCACAGCACGGCCGGAGCAGCAGGAGCTGAGCTGTGCCTGTCTGGAGACACCCAGCTCTCCTCGCAGCCTGCCCCCAAATCACCTTTGAAGAACAAATATAGAAACTCCAACAGGAACCTGCCCAGGAATAGTTTTGGATTTTATCAGCTTGCCTGGCTTTGGTGTTTTGGTTTTTTTTCCCAGTGAAATCAGCTTTGTTGTCTGGGTTGAAACACAGGCAAAAACCACAAGCCAAAGAGTGCAGGACCAGGTCAGAAAACAGAAATAAGAGCAGAACAGGCCATTAAGATAAACAGTAACAAGGAACCTCTCTGTGCTGTTCGCAGGGATGAAAGCACGATGTGGGACAAGTGACACTTAAATCAGCTTTTCGTTTTTCCTGCTTATTTTTAGGTATTATTTCCAGCAAAGCAGCCCAGGTTCTGCTTAAAAGTCTCTGCTTGTTTGCCAAGCTCTTTCCTGAGACTTCACGGGAAACCTTTTGGGTTCTTGAGGGACAGATTCCTCCTCCCCCCACCTCCTGTAGGTACCACTTTTGTCCTTCCCCTCCCATACACCTGAGCCTCCCCTTCAACATTTTCAGCTGCCAGTGCAGCCTCCACCTCTGGAGCAAAGGGGAAAGGGCTGGTGTTGGAGGCAATTAGCTAACTGGATTAATTAAAAGAATTTGGCAGCCCATTATGAGCATGACTGGGGAAGGAGAGTGAAGTGACAGAGGGAGAAGGCAGGAAAAAGATGGTTTTTTGGGTATAAGCTGGCAAGAGGTACCGTGGGAGGCTGCTGGAGCTCATGAATGTGTGTTCTCTCCTTTCCTAGAGCACACAGCAAGAAGGGGTAAGAGCTTTTTTTCTTGACTTGTTTTCTAGTGTTGTTACTTCTGGAGCTTGTGGGGTGTTTTCATGTGTTTCTGGGTTTTCTCAGAGGCCTTTGTGTGATCTGCACTGGCAGATTTTTGCAGGTTTGTCCTCAATTATTCCCACCCTTGCCCAGCTCAGCCTCCTCAAACCCGTTTTATCCACCCCACCCCTGCAGGTTCAGTTGTAAGCCTGCTCTGTTTATTACAGCGCTGTTGCTAATTAAAAAAAAAAAATCCTAATTACTTGGATGATTCAAGTGAAGTGGTTTAAAATGGCTGGAATGAGAGGATTGTTTTCAGCAGATGCTTACAAACCCACGTGTGTTTTTGTTGGGAATGTACCACACTGGGTGGATTTATCCCCTTGTGCATCGCTGGCCTGTTGGGTGTCCCTGGAGTTGGTGCATCGAGGTAAACACAAGTTTTTGTCTATTCAGCTGAGGGAGTTCGAGTTCCCTGTATTTTTGTGGAGCTTGGGGGTATTGTATGAAATCATCCAGTGCTGTTGGAAGCTGTGTGGTTAGCTTGGTTTTGGGAAGGAATCTGTGGGCAGGATGGAGGGAAGAGGCAGCACTGGGGGCAGGAAATGTGGTTCTGCTTCTCTGGGTTGGTTACTAAATATATTTGGGTATTTCATGGACTGATAGAACTGTCTGAGGACTCCTCAAACTCAGGGAACTCTTTGCACGCTGGAATTCTGCTTCCCGCAGCAGCCACCACTCTGCTTTTACACGCATTTATCTGAGACACATCATTTTTTCCTATCAAGAAGGAAGCAATGAGTGAAATCTGACTTAAAAATCAGATTTCCCCCAGCTGAAACTTCCCTTTGAGACCAGAAATTGGAGGCAGCATCCTGTGCTGCGTGCCCTGGGCTGTGCAGGGAGGCAGCAGCTCCCTGGGGAAGGTTTCTGTGCTGGTGTGGGGGAGCTGAGGTGCAGGGTAACCTCAGCCCCCGGCTGCAGGTGCTCCAGAAGAACCTTTGAACAGCATTTCCGTGGTGCTGTGGGGACACCTTTTGGTTAGAAGCAGCCTGAACCCGGGTTTGGATCCGAACCCCACCTCACACCCACTGCTCAGCCAGCTCCACCATCAGCTTTTCCTACACAGACTTGCCCTGCCCCGTTCCAGGGGATAAAATTTGCAAATCCCTTCTGCACTTGTATCTTTTTTGATGCAGCTCTGAGACTTTTTTCCCCCAAAGGCTTGGTTTCCATATCATTAGGTGGCAGCACATGCCAGCACAAAATCTGTGTGTCCCCAGAGCTGGAAGACAGAGGGTCAAGAGAGGTTTCCTCGGATCTGAATCGCGATGCAAAGAATGCAGTGAGTCTTTTCAAGAAGAGACTTCATTATATCTGTTTAAAATATCCATAAAGCTTCATGCTGAAGCTGCCCTGAGTTGCCACTGAGACTGGGAGAGGTGTTTAAATTATGGGGAACAGTGTGTGGTGTGAGGGGAAAATGACAACAAGGCATCCTGCGGGAAAGGCCACTCCCATGAATTTCTGGGTTTGTTGCTCAGCTCTGGTTACACGAACCTAGAAAGGCAAATTCAAGTTTGACATTTTTTGGTCCTCGTTTTGTTCTTGCTCTGTCTGAACCCTGCCCAGTGTTTCTGAAGAACATCTCAGAACATCCACTCTGCACAGCTAAAACGTCCCCACTGTCAGCCCATCCTCGGCCCTGGTTCATTGAATATCTGGGAATCAGAGCTCTTACAGTCGAAGCAAACCTCCTCTTTAATTAGAAGCACGTGTAATTAACACCTGTAGATAATTTTGGATCCAGGTGTGAGGTGAGGAGGGGTAGGTGAAAACCAGCAGGGAAAGGAAAATGGGAGCAAAGTGCAATTTGTATTTAATTGTGTTAAATAAAGCAGTTTAAGCAAAGCCTTCCCTGTCTCTGTGTATTCCTTGTGAACAGAGCTGAAAAGCAGCTGTGTGAGGGGAAAATCCCCCCTGAGATGGGCCAGGACAGGGCTAAAAGGAGGGAAGCGAGGAATAATTCACACTGAGGCTTCAGCTGAGAGACCATAGCAGTTGCTGGGAGGTTTCTCGTTCAGGAGCTGTGCAGCTGGACCTTTGGTGGTCTGTCAAGGCCCTTCAGCTCTAATGATCCTTGAAATCTCCAGCATGGACCCTCAGGGTTTGCCCTGGGAATTCTATGATCCTGCAAAGGAGCTGCATTGCCGAGCTTCTGTCAATACCAGTCAAAATTCTTCTGCTTTCTCCAACCCCTCCTTTTCCCAACCCTTGCTAATGCTTCCAAGTCTAGTCTTGGACTGGAGCCCTGAGCATCCTCAAATAATCTGAATTGTCTTGTCACCTCTGACTAGAGTATTTCTTGTTCAGACAGGAATAAATGCGTACCTCTTGCAATTTCACACGGAAAGTTAATTGCTACAGCACAGCTCTGAACAAAGTGCTTGATTTGCAATCCTGAGGTGGCCTTCCTCCCCTTGATACTACTAAACCATAAAAGCTGGTGACTGTTTAAAGCCCCAAAATTCGCCCTGCTTTTCTCCTGACAAGCTTGCACATCGATTCTGACGTGCAGACTGACAGCTTCGTGGCATTTTGGAACGTTCCAACTGCACTGAGGATGTGGTACTATTTATTTCGGTGCCCCCGTTCCCGGAGCAGCCACTGACTCACAAGAAAAAGCTAAGAGCAATATTTGGCATTTGTTTCCTGTGCAGTACAATTTGCCTGGTTCATTAACCTTCTTTATGTAGATGTAAATTCTGAGTCTGACATGGCTATTTTTGGGGAGCATGTCAGAACCAGATTTGTCTGTCTGAGCAACATTTGCTTCGCAAAAATGCTGGAAATTGCTTCAGCAAGTTAGTTTTCTCGAGCAAATTTTGCACTGGATGTTAGGCTGTGTTTGTGCTGCACTTTTGGATCTTTAGCACCGTTAAACATGCAGAGCAAAGAGTGTCCAAAGCACCAGCTGGGTGGCTGTGTCCTGTGCCTGTTGGATCTGAAATATTTTCTTTTCTTGTGCAGCACAGCAGATTGATGGAGGCTGGGCCTAAGTTCTGCTGTCACTTGTACCTGGACGTGCCAGCAGTGCTGGCTTAGTGGCTGGGCTCAGCCTTAGGGGGCATTTCCAACCTAAACAATTCTGTGATGGTTCTGCCATCCCTCAATACCTTTTCTATATCTTTCTCCCTGTTTTGCCAAGCACTGTGTGGGGAAGGAAGGAGGGAGAGGGAAATCCATTGGCCCGTTCTGCTGTTACTGTCCAGGCCTTGTCTCACCCCTTGTTGGAGCCCAGCTCTGTCTCCCCACTCCAGTGGCTCCTTCCTTGGAAAAGCTGGTGCTCAAAACACCAAATTTCCTCTGGCCTGGGGCTCCCCACAGCAGGAATTGCCTCAGGAATTGTCCCCCCGGTGCCGTGCTGGCTCTGGGCAGCCCCAGCAGCCGGACCAGCCCCTGCTGTGGCAGACGGAGCCTCCAGCTGCTGCCAGGGGCCCCTGCATCGCTTCCACCTCAGTTGCCATCCCGACCTCAAAACTGGCCCCTTGCTCCCAGGCCAGGGCTCCTTTTGGTTTCTCTGGCTGCCTGGAAGATGTTTCTGGAGGATTTAGAGACCAGGCTATAAAGGAGTACACCCCATAATCCTAGGAAGGGCGGGATCTGATTTAGCACCTTCTCAGTGGGGAGCTCAGCTACAAAGATCAGAAAAGTTGGCAAAATGTGAAACCTGAACACGGGCTCCCCTCTGCTGGGCTTTAAACTGAGCCAGACCCTCCCTCTGTGTCCTTCTGGTGCTGCTCTTTGTAGCACCAGATTACACCGAGGAACTGGACTCGGATGGGAGCACATTCTCCACATCAACGCAAAATTTGTTTTAAATAAAAATATTTGCTGGACAGAGCTTGGTTCTGCCATGCTGCTTGAACTGTGCTCTACTGTTGGAATTGGCAGAGAGATTTGGCCTGTCTACGTAAGCTAAATTAAACAGTGAATTAATCTGGAAGCTAAGCTTGCAGAAGCAGCAGGCAGTAGAGCAAGTTATAATTTATATTTGAAAGGCAAAACTTGTCCAAGTTGGTCCAATGCCTTCTTTCTGGCCTGTGACATCTGCCTGATGTTGGAGCCTTCCCTACTTTTAGTGTGTCCTATGTGGAGATGCGTTTTTTGTCTCCTTGTTGGTCTTTTTATCATTAAAGAATTAACTGAGGTGGGTTCTTTTTTCAGGGCTTGGAGTAAGATATGCACAGGGATCTGGGTTTGAGGTTCTGATGCCTTTTCTGTCAGCACAGCCAGAAGAGAGAAGGTTTTCCCAGGTTTAACTCTGCAGTCCCAGCAGAGCATGTGCTTATTGCGTTGATGGGGTTTGGTGAGGTGATGTTTTAAACCTGACTTTGAAACCAGCGAGCTGACATTCCCAGACCCTGCTCTTCAGAAGTGTCCACAAATTCCGTAATCAAGTGGAGAGTTCTGCTTTTCTCAACACCAGCAGGTAATTTACATAAATACATGATCAGTTTCCATGTCCTACTTTAATCTGCGGAGCTCAGCTGATGCATTTCCTTCTCCTGTCCTGGTTGCTGACCTGATCCTGAGCAGAAATGTTTGCACAGCTGCTACTGCTCCAACAGGGGTTTCTCTGCTTTATGCTGCCACGAGCAAGAAGACTTTAAATGCCACTGGATGTCACTCTAACAAAGCTCAAAGTGCTTTGGCAAGCCAAATCTTTACATTTCCATTATAAATCAGGGCCTCTTAAACTCTGGGCTCCTCAGCAAGAGGGGGTGAAATAACACAGAGGTTCCCATGTAGAACCCATGGATAACTCAAACATTATATCAGCTAAAAACTCCCAGGCTTCATTTTGGGTTTTTGTGTCATCTTGGATGTTTCAGGATTTCTTTCTAGAGCCTCACTTTGCTGCTGGGTTTGTTTTGGGGTGTAGGAGGAAGGAAAATATCAACCCCAACTATTTCTCTGTCCCATTTTCTCCTGTGCTTGAGAGTTTCAGTGGAGAGTGTGGAAGTTGGGTGTTCAAATCAAAAATCAGTAAAATCTAACCCTGTCCTCGACTTTCCATCCTCAAAGAGTGACAAGAAAGCAAAAGTTAATTGAGCTCAGGGACCAAGAACGGTGCCTGTACGAAATTCAAATATAAAATGTTTCTGTAGAGAAGGACAAGCAACAAGCGGTGGGGTTGGGTCGCTGTGCAGAGAACTTGAGTCACAAATCAGCCAAAGTTATAAACTGAGGGTGGGTGCTCCTAAGACAGAGAATCATCTTTTCAGATGCTTGGGGGTGTGGAGAAGCATTAAGATGCGCCACAGGAGCATCTCCACTCATGGAACACTGCAGGAATAACTTGGATAACACCTTTTAAATTACCCAGGTGTGACCTCTTGGCCTCTGCTGGGCACAGCTGCTGTGATTCTCCCACCCTGGTTAACCTTTATAAACCACTGGCCATGGCCACTCAGCCTGGACTGACTCCCTCCCTCTTCCACCTCCTTTTAGTCCCACTGTGAGAAAAGGTGCTGAAATATTTGCACAGAGGCTGCAGCCAGTGCTTAAAATCTAAAAGGACTCACTAATTACTCCTAAAACATGTCTAATACCAGATGAAGAGAGCTGGGAAATCCAGTAAGTGCTGTTAAAAATGTAAGTTCTGCAGCACGCTGGATAATTTCCTCACATATTACAACAGAATGGAATGTCAGGGCACTGTACGAAATTTTAATTGCATAATTAATTGACTGAGTCACCCAAGTTTCTCTTTTAACTTCAGCCCTGCTGTGGAGGGGTTTGCCATGCAGGAAGCTATTTCCTGGTGGATGTTCCTCTGGAATTTTGATGCCAGTAGAAACCCCAGAGGGACCATCCTAGAAACCGTGGTCTGGGGCTCTTTTGGGAGAGGAGAGACAAGATGAGGTGAGATCGGAGATGTCAGACAGCTCCTGCTGCAAGGGGGTGATTCCTTTGTGTCATTCATGACCTGCAGTTGACTCAGTGACACCAAGAGAAAAATCTCTGAATTCCATTACCCAGCTCATCTCTGGGAAATCAATGGATGTCTCCCTGGTGACACACAAACAGCTCAGCCCTTTTAACAAGTGTCAGGGAGGGGCCTTCATTTCCCCCGTGTGCCTCTTTATCACTCATTTAAATGGGCAGAAAAATGCAGCCCTTGGCTGTTTCCAAAGGCTCATTAATACAAAATGCAAGGCTCACAGACCTCCTTCCTGGGAGAAAAACCCCAAATCTTATCCCTTTCTGCTCATGAGTGAGGGCTGCCATCAAAGAGGGGACGTGCCTCTTACTCTGAAAATACTCCCCCTGAGATTTTATTTCTTGTTTTTGAGCTTGTGCCAGCTCATGGCCATGAGGGGCCCCTTAAAGAGGCTCCGTGGCCACAGCCAAAACCCCATTTACACCCTTTTAGAAAGGCTGGATGTGCTCGGCTCAGTTTCAAAGCCAGGTTTGGGAGGGAATGTGGTGAGAAGGGGCTGCGGAGACCAGAGCCGGCTCCACAGGTCTGCGGTGCTGTGAGCCAGGGAGGAAACGTGCTCTGATGTGGCTTTGATGTGGTACCACCTTCTGCCCCACGCGGGGAGAGCCAGAATTGAACCCGGAGGGATGAAAGGCTGCTGCAAACTCCTCTGAAAGGACTCCAGCACCAGTGATGCTTTTTTGGGGTTCCCTGATCCTCTTTCAAATGCTTAACTGCTGGGGAGGTGGGGGTGGGAAATAGCAGCTCTGTGAGGCAGCACTGACACAGCGAGTGCTTTGTTTTCCCCTTTCTTTGCATTATTGGTTATTTTAACACCACAGGGGTGTCTTGTTTCCTTCCCTAAGCAATGCTGGCCTCGTTCAGCCGTGAATACATTCATACCTGGCCTTGCTTCGGCAACTCCCTGCCTGGTTCTGTCTTTCTCTTCCTGCACCTCCCCACGGCTGGAGTAAAACAGCAACAAAAATAAAATAGAGGTCGATTTGTGCCAGGTAGCTGTGGTGCATTCCAAGCTATTTTGGTTGCTCTCCTGATTAGGAGCTTGATTATGCTGGCTGATTGTTGGTGCATTTTACTGCAAGTTTCACAAACCACAGCTGGCTCCAGCGGCCCTACACATCATTCACCTGCCTGAAGCAGCAAAGAAAGCCCTTTCTGGAAGTCCTCTTAGGAAAGGGATCAACTCCTTGCGTTATTTTGGCATTCTTGCCACGCAAAAGCCTTGCAGGGTATGGGGTTGGTTGTTATGGGACACGCTGTGGGTGATGGTTGGTGTGGAAGGAACACGAGAGGCTTTGTCTAAAGCTTGGCCTCCTCAGGCCTGGCCCGTGCATGTCACACAAAACCTCAAATCCGCCCCCAGCTCCACCTAAAGTGGTTTGCAGTTCATATAAGCACCCCTTGAGCTGGGATTCCAAACAAAACCAGGACTGGAGCAAGGTTCCCAGCCAGGTGAGGCTCCTTTCTGCACTGAGGGATGAATTTGGTGGCTCTGCAACAACACCTGTCCTCCTGCACCTGGGGAGTTTCATAAGCATCAGAAATCCGGATGAACCCATCCAAAAGGGAATTTGCAGGGTGAGTGGTCTAGAAGAGGCTTTCCGTGCAAAGTTTCTGGTGGCTTCAGGGAAATCTGCTTAAGAGATTTCATGGAAATATTCCTGCTTCGTTTAGCAGAGCCCTTGAAGTGGGGAGATGGAGCTTCTGGGCTGAGCTGAGTTTTGTATCTGCACTGGGCTGTGGAGGGTTTGGAGGAGCTCTCCTGGTTGCAGGTGGAGCTGCGAATTTTGCCCTCAGCCTGATGTGGTCAAAAGTTGATGGAATTCTTGTGCCTGTTTGAGCTCACGCAGATTGAGATTTTTCATTATTAAATTTTGTGTCGTAATGTCAGCAGCCCAGGCATACCCACAGCCCCAGAGCCTGCTGTGCACAGGGAATCATGGTTTGGGTGGGAAGGGGCTCTAAAGGCCATTTCTGCCCCAGGCAGGGACACCTTCTGCCAGACCAGGCTGCCCCAGCCTCGTCCAGCCTCTCTGGGATGTTCCCAGGGACCAAAGCACCTACAACCTCTGGGCAAACTGGTGTTTACNCCAGCCTGGTGATTCTGTGATTCTGTGATTCTGTGAGTTAGTTCAGACCCGGACCAGGACAGCCCTGTTGTGTTTGGATGTCCCAGTTCCTGTTAAAAGCAGAAAATTATCGGCATTAGCAGCAGAAATATCCAATTTTTAGGTGCTTGACGTGCACACCTATGGAAAAATGCATCATCCTTTTAAATCTTTTCTGAATTTTACTCGAAGCCTAGACACAGGTGGAGGGTTTGGGCTGCTTTCTTCTTCTGTGGTTTGCTCACATCTAATGGTGCTGTCACTGATGGGAGACACAGCTCAGTAAATGTGAGGGGCTTTCAGCCCCAGCTCAAAGCCAGGCAAGGTTAGGCCTTGGCCGCCTGATTTTTTCATTTCTGCATTACAATCCGGGGGGTTTAGATAAAGATTTCCTGCAGCTCTTATCAGGGAGAGGCTGGCAACAACAGCCAGCACACGGAGCTCTTGCAGAGCACAAATATTGGGTTTGGGAGAGCGCTTGGTATTGTTGGAACCCTGCTGGACACTTCAAATTACAGCAGCTCCTCCTGAGAGGAGGAAGCAGATTGTGGGCACCTCTTGTCCTTTTCTAACACTTCTTGAGTGAAAGCCTCCAAAACCTTGACTGACTGTGCATTGTGGTAAAATTGAGTTTATTTCTGCTTGCTGTCTGAAGCCCCTAGCACCCTGTAATTTGAATTTTTACTGCTGGCAATTGTTCCTTTAGGCCCTTCTCACTGCCTGAGTGCTGACCTGGTTGGATGGCTGCATGCCTGAGCACGCCCAACCCTTGAAAATTAATAATAAACAGTAATAAAGAGTAAATTAATAGTAAATAGATAGCAAAAGATGCTTAGCCAATCTGCTTTCAGATGACATGTAAGTTTTGCTCAGGTAAAAGGGTGTTTGGGCAGTGAAAGGTCACTTGTCCAGTGACCCCAAGTATTTTAGTTTTTCACTTGTCTGAGCCAGGGTATTGACCAGAGTGCCATCGGTTCTTTAATATCATATTATATGTGTTGGGGCTTAAATTCCGGCTGTTACATGCAGTTTTCACTGGCAGTACTTGAGGGGTTTCTTCCCTTCTCATAGTAAATATTCCTGTAACTTCCCATAAAAAACCTGTGGCCTCTGCCCACCACAAACCAGGCATTTCACACAGTAAATTGAGTAATATCCTCAAAGACTGATGCAGAGCTAATTCTTCAGTTAAATCCATCACTGTCTAACATGGAGATCCACATCATGTGCGTTTGGGAATAACTTTTGGGATTACTGGGAGTTCCTCAAGTAGGACAAAGCCCTCCTGCAGCCAAGTGGCCAGCCTGGACTGTGGAAGCAACAACAACTGCTGACCAAGAGCTGAATTCACTGGAATGCGTTCCCCAAGCTGTGTCTCTGACCTAGAAACAGCTCTGGGCTCATCAGTTGTTGCATTAAGTATCCAGTGGTTGTGAGGGAAAATTATATCCTGAACATCCCCTAACTATAGATTAGAGAAGTGCCGAAGCAGTTTTATTTCTGGAAATGTATAATCTTCTTACATTAACCTCGTGCCTTTGTGGAGAGGATTACTTGCACTGAGTGGCTGGGGCTGTGACAGGTTTGCAAGGAGAGAGTGCTGAGGGTGGTGCCTGCTCCCAAATTGCCTCCCCGGTTGCTTGGGAACAGATGCTGAGCTCCCGAGGGGCTGGGAGGTTGTCTGGCGGGGGGAAACTGCTGCCTGTGTCCTTGGACAGCCTTCCTGGAGGCTTTCACGGCGAGGAAACCAAACCCCACTGCTCTGAAAATCAGATATTTTATATATTTATCAACATCACGAGTTTTGAGTTCAGGGGATGGTGGTGGTTGTGGAGTTTGTTCTCTGTAGGCATTTCTTAGGCAGTTATAAAGGTGAACTCGCTGCTCACTTGTCCCTCAGCTCCTCAACTCTGGCCTTGAGTCAGACAAAATAGGAGAATTCTCACTTGCTGTGTTGATGGGTGGTTAAACTGTTCAGATTTATTCAGGAAAATGTTCCCTGGGCCTGGTTAAACCATGGTCTCCTCAGAAAACTGAGTCAATTTAGGGATCATAATCTTTTATGTCATTGATGCTCTTGGCTGGCTTGGATTAACTGTAAATTGTAATGGTTTTGGCCACATTGAAACCCCTGTATCATCCCTGATAATGTGGCATCTTCCTGCACCAGCGGCTGAGCTGGACTCTCTCAGCCTTTGCAGGACACCTCTGTGGGGGATAATCTCATCAAACATCCACTGAAGGCACGGGGTCAGGTCAGCGTCTGCAGAGGGCATTGGGTCAGCTCTTCCTGAGCATCCCCGTTTCCAAAGGTTAATGGAAATGTGGGTTTTAGCAGAAAGCTTTCCAGCTGAGGGAGATTCCTGGGTTTCTGGTCTGACCCTTTGGAAGCTATTCCAGTGGGTAGCCACCTTCCCAAAATCCCATCTAATTTAGCTTCCGAGCAGAACAGCAGCTCATAGGCCAGGTGATAAAAGCTTCTCCCGTGGCACTGGCTTTGCAGTGAAAGAGAATGAAAGGCTGGGGTTTTGTGCAAAGGAGTGAGATTCACCCAACCCTCTCATCACAGGCTGAAACCTCTCTGCAGCGCCGCTCGGGTGGCTGAACCAGACACAGCTGGAAAAGGAGGAAGGTGAGGAGCTTTAACTCTGTGCTGGGGAAGAAGAAACTCCGTGAGGTTTTCAGAGTCACCCCTAAATTTCTGTTCACCAAATAAACCACGAGTGAATGCAGCAGCCTGAGAGCCGTGTGAGAGTTCTTGTCTCACCTGCAGCTTGGATTTCCAAAGGAAGTGTGGTTGCCTTCCTGGGAGCGAGGAGATGGACAGATACATCTTCAAATGAATCCATGAGAAAACACTGGGAAGGGTGCACACAACCAGCTGGAGCAAAACAAGGGCTCCAGGAAAAACACACAGCATTCCTTAGTGCATTTTTATAATATTTACAAGAGCCTGGAGTGACAGGACAAGGGGGAGTGGCTTCAATCTGACAGACAGTAGGTTTAGATTAAATATTGGGAAGGAATTCCTGCCTGGGAGGGTGGGGAGGCCCTGGCTCAGGGTGCCCAGAGAAGCTGTGGCTGCCCCTGGATCCCTGGAAGTGTCCAAGGCCAAACTTTTGCAGTTTATTCTCCACCTTAAAACTGCCTTTTCTTTTTTCTCTAGACAGCTCCTGAGAAAAGGCTTCTGGATCCTGGGCATGAAAAGAAAAGTGAAACCCAAACACGTGGAATAAACAAGGCTTTGGTGAGGACAATGAATAAATGATTTGATAGCAATTAAAAGTTCTGATGAAACTCACACAGGGTGTGAGATAAGACATTTTGTGGCCTTTTTTGTATTGGACAAAAAAGGACCAACATTATTTCACGATGTTATCTCCAGCTGAGCAAAACACTTGAGTATGTTCTTAATTTTAAGCCCACGAATAGAGATACGGCCCTTCACTTTCTGTTCTTTATTCTGTGTAAAATCCTGAGCTCCTTTCTCAGAGATTTTTACTTCTTATTTCTTCTAATCAAGCAAAACTCCCAATAATTCCACACCACTCTTGAGGCATTATGCAGGCTATTTATAGCTGCTTTTAACAGAAATAACTTGGACAAATCCAGCGTGCAGAGACTTCCAAGCAGCAGCAGCAGCAGCAGCAGGGTGCAAACTTCCCTCTGCCTCTTTTCTGCGATTCCTCAATAGAAACTGGGAGGGCAAATCAGGTGATTTAGAACCTGGGAAGGATCCTGTGTGCAGCTGGCAGGGGTGTGCTGGGGAACGGCGTCATGGAATGGGCAAGGGTGGAGAAGACCTCAAGGACTGAACCCAGTCATTAATCCAGCACCACTAAACCATGGCCACAAGAGCCACATCCAAATCCTTTGAACATTCCCAGGAACGGTGATTCCACCACTGCCCTGGGCAGCCCCTGCCGGTGTCTGACCGCACTTTCAGTGAAAAAATTTTTCTTCTATCCAGTTTAAACCTTCACTGGTGTAACCTGAGGCCATTTCTTGTCCTGCCCCTTGTTCCTTAAGAAAGGAGATCAACTCCCACTTTACTACATCGCCTCTTCAGGGACTTGTGCAGAGCCACAAGGGCCCCCCTGAGCCTCCTTTGCTCCAGGCTGAGCCCCTTTCCCAGCTCCCTCAGCCCCTCCTGGAGCTCCAGCCCCTTCCCCAGCTCTGTTCCCCGCCCTGGACACGCTCCAGCCCCTCCAGGTCCTTCTCGGAGTGAGGAGCCCAGAGCTGCCCCAGGATTTGGGGTGGTGCCTCAGCAGTGCCAGCACAGGGGACAATCCCTGCCCTGGTCCTGTGGCCTCACAATTCCTGACCCAGCCCAGGGGCCATTGGCCTCTTGCCCACCTGGGCACCCCTGGGCTCGTGTCCAGCCGCTGTCCCCAGCACCCCCAGGACCTTTTCCAACTTCTTGTGCCCCAGTCTGCAGCAGGCCCAAGGGAAGGACCCACACAAAGCTCCTCATCCCATGGATCCCGCCCATCCAGATCCCCCCCTGAAGAGTCAGATCTGCTGCTCCCTGCCTGAACTGCAAATTGCATTTGTAAAATTTAGCCCGGTTCGCAATGAAAAGAGAAGGTTCACCCACCTACAATAACTTCAGGGGATGATGGATGGATTTAGCTGGAACAAGCTACTCTAAAAATAGATCTCTGGTTCTTTTTCTTTGGCACGGGAACAATGAGATGTGGGAAGAGGAGAAAGAGCCTGAGAAACTCCGCATCCCCTGCTCCCAGCTGAGCTCAGAGACAAGGCTGGAAAGTCTCATCCTCCCAAATTCTCCAGCCAGGGGTTTGTCTGAAAATATCTGAGAATTGATTTATCTTCATCTGGGCCTCCTGAGGAAATGCACCTTGGCAGGCTTTGACACTCATTCGTCCTCGTGCCCTCAGGTCCCCTTGCACTTGGTAAAGTTCAAGTGGATAAGAGAAGGGAACAGAGGGCTTAAGACTCTGAATTCCTACAAGATTTCTGAAAATATGTGACCAAGGAGAGAAGAGCCAACCTATTAAAGATGCTGCGCTTATAGGAATTAAACCTCTTTTCTCACAGAGGGAAAAGCTGCACTGTCATGTTTTGAGGCAAGAAAACTGACACAGAAGGAAGGTGTTGAAAACTTCCAGTCAGGGGAGACTCTGGAATCCTTTTGTGGTCTCAAAGAAGTCAAAGCTGAAACGAGCCCTTTGGAAATCACAGCGCTAGAACTGCTGTAATCTTTGTAATAGCTCTTTTATGACAATTTCCAGCAGGATTCAATCCATGGAATTGTGTTAGTAGGAGATTAAGAAGGAAAGGTTCTCCAGAGGAACAGATATTCCCATTCTTCACATAAATAAATCACTTAGAGAAAAAAAAAAACAGAGAGGTTTTCAACATCTCCAGTCCTAATAAACGAGGGGTACATCAAAATGTGAAGTGGCCAAGAAACGTTCAAGTTTGGTGCAGACTATTTTACACTTTTCCCAACCCCTTTGTCATTAATGCCATGGAACAGTGAATGAATTCCTTGTCCCTGAAGAGTGATAGGAAAAGTGCCATATCTAGCACTGAAACGTGACTGTGGGGTTGCATTTTCAAGCACTTTGGTTTCCCTGGCACGACCCTGGGGCGAGACCTGACTGAAACTTTATTTGGTTGCCCGAATTAGGCCCAGAAGTCGGCGTGAGCTTCAGGCTTGGAGTAAATTTAGCCCACCAAGTAAGTCTAAGTTCATTCCCAAAGTGCTTATAAAACGTGAAGTAGGTCTAAATTTTATATAAAGCACAATTTGAATCTGAATGAAATCCCACTTGAACATCAGAGTTCCTTTTGTTCTTCTGTCACAGCTGAAGGAAGGTGATGGTACATTTCTTCTTTTCCACGGATTCTAATGCTGGTGTTTGTTTGTTTGATTGCAAAAATAGTATTTTTTTAGAAAAAAGACAAAAAATGTTTGCAAGGCATTTCACCATGGAAATAAACAAGCAACCCGCTGTTGTGGGGGGTTTTGTGTTTGTGCTTTTTTTGCTAAAACGTAAAGGAGCAGAGGAGGCTCTGGGTTGTGAACTCCAGAGCAAAACTTGAGCTCTCCCGTGGTCAAGGGGACTCTGCACCCTGATCTTTCTTCAGCTGCCTCACTCCAGAAAACAATATATTTACATTATTAGGGCCTGGACAGATGCTCATCCAAAATGTACCGAATATTTCTGCTCAGCTGCTGGTTGTGCATGCAGCCCAGCTGTGAGCACCTCTGGAGGGTTGGCCCTGCTGGAGCTGCACAGGAATTTGTCTCATTTCAGGGCCAAGCAAAACATAGGAAGTTCCACAGTAGACACCTATTGATAAAGAGAGTAGAAAGCATTAATTATGGAATTAAAAGGCTAATTAATCGTCTCTCCCCATTAGCCTTGCTTTGAGTGAATTGGGAGCAGTCACGCGAGGGTGGGGGCAGAGCAGGGGCTGGGTGCTGTCCCTGAGGGGTCAGGGTGACACAGCCCCTGTGCTGTCCATGAGCCACCTGGGCACTGCCACCCAAAAGGACGCCCAGGACACAAAGTTTTTCCCAGAAACTATTCCAGTGGTCTGGGCACCATCCATCCCCTGTTCCATCTGACAGCCAGGTGTCCTCAGGCCCCCGCATGGCACCCGTGTCACACAGCTCGGGGCTGTCACACAGCATTTCATGGGCAGGGCACTCACCAGGGCTTCAGTCCCTGGAGTGACAGGACAAGGGGGAGTGGCTTCAATCTGACAGAGAGTTGGTTTAGATTAAATATTGGGAAGAAATTCCTGCCTGGGAGGGTGGGGAGGCCCTGGCTCAGGGTGCCCAGAGAAGCTGTGGCTGCCCCTGGATCCCTGGAAGTGTCCAAGGCCAATCTTTTGCAGTTTATTCTCCACCTTAAAACTGCCTTTTCTTTTTTCTCTAGACAGCTCCTGAGAAAAGGCTTCTGGATCCTGGGCATGAAAAGAAAAGTGAAACCCAAACACGTGGAATAAACAAGGCTTTGGTGAGAACACTGAATAAATGATTTGATAGCAAACAATTGAACTGAACTGAAAGAAAAATCAAAACCAGACTAAAAGCTCTTCTCTTTACTTTGCTGAGATGCTTTCCAAGAGGACGAGGCCTGAGTAAGTGTGAGGAGGAAGGCTTGGCAGGTTCCTTTTCTTCAGGAAGCATGAGACGCAAACTTTGGTTCACACAGCTGTGCCACAGGTGACCAGGAGCGATGGGATGAAGGCTCAGATCCTCTCCTCTGCTCCAAGAGTTGATGCGGAGGAGTTTGAGTGGCTGCACCTCTCAAGCTCATCATGATCTGTTGGGGTGAACGAGGCAGAGTCTCAGGATGTGCAGCACAGTCTGTCCCATCACCGCAGCACCGGCGTGCCACGGGAGGAGGGGTCACACATCTGTCTGACATGTCCTGGTTGTGCCAGATTTCTGCCTGAATCCAGCACTTGTGCCATGGCTCTGCTGGCCTTGTGCGTGTCTGACCTGCTGGGGTGTCCTGATCCCAGCACATTTCTCCTGCAGCTCCCCCTGGGACTGTCCTGCTGGGCTGAAATCACCCCGGACTTGCTGGGGGCAGTGGCACCAGCCTGCAGGGTCAGCTTGTGCTTGGAAATCTAACCCAGATTCCACACCTGGCTCCACTTGGTGCTCTGGGGGCTAAAGCAGTGACTCGGTCTTGTTTGTGTTTGGGTGGACGGGGCTGGTGTGAGAGGGGTCCAGAGTGCCTTTTTTTCAAAGCCACAACGTTCGAGTTTCTGTGTTAATGTCACTTTTAGCTCCTCACTTCAGAGAGCAGAATGCTAAGCTGGAAATCTGAGTTAAGCAGAAGAAAAGGTGTCCAAAATGAGTCCCTGGCCAGCACCCCCAGCGTCCTGCTGCAGGTGTGGGCCCTGCTTCTGTGTGCCCAGGACAAGAGCTGACCCCGCAGTGATGCTCCCCACGAGCCAGGCCCAGGCTGGGCTCTGCCGCCTCCATCCTCGCTCTGCCCAAGGCAAGCAGCGCCAGCCCCTGCCTTTTGCATCCCTGCGCGTTTCGCCGGCACTGGAGAGGGGCTGGAAGCTCAGAGCAGCTTTTCCCTCTCATCTCCATCAGCAGAGCCTCTCTTCTGTGTGCTCTCCGCAGATTATGTGCATTTAAATGTGGAATGTCCTGGGTGCCTCAGTTCTTTTATGCATTTCCCAACGCTGTGCCACAGTTCAGCCACGCGTGCGTGTGTGGCAGCACATGCACACGCCCAGTCACACCAAGAGCTTTTTACTTTTACTTCCCAGATTTTTTTTTAAACACAAAAATCAAGCCTACATTTTAGTCCCCACTGTAATTATAATCAACGTCTTCTTCTAGGAAGATAAAAAGAGAAAAGTGGGAATCAGGAAAAGGGAAATGTTACAAGCCTTTTCATTAGGGTTTTATGTATTTAAGGAATTTACATTTTTAACCAGTGGCAAATTTATTTCATACTCCATAAGCTCTGAGGATCCTTTGGGATAAACAGCACGAAAGCTGTCATTTGAGAACAATCATCTATTTTCTGTTTATTGAAAGTTTGCTTTTTTTTGTGCCACGGTGTTTTGCGTGGAGCTGGAAATATTTGTTCAAAATTATAATTGTCAAACTGCTCGTTCTGTTTGGGATTCACTTGTCAAAGAGAGCTGCCTCTGCTGTGAAAATAGAGGGAATGGTGCCAGCTGGTTTCTCTGGGATGAAGGTTGAAGCCGTCCCCAAAGCCAGGTGAGGTCCCACTGCAGTTTCCTGGCAGCCACAGCAGAGGCAGAGAGGAAAAGTTTAATTTGAGGAGAGGCAGCTGAAATCCATGTGTGGAGAGCTCTGAGGATCACGATGGCTGAAATTCAGGTTTAAGGTGATGGGTTGCCAGTCATTTTCAGTGGGAACTAACCCATTCCCATGTGGAATCAGTGGATGGTCTTGTCCTGCCTCCCATCCATAGTGCTCCCATCGCTGCTCCTGCAGAGCCAGTCTGGGCTGGATCTTTGGGGGCTTTTGGTGTGGAATGCTCCTGGAATTCTGCAGTCTGCCACCAGCTTGTACCGGAGCATCTGGGCAAGGCTTAGCCTTTAGTCTGGGCTTTAGTCTCGGGTCAGGAGTGTGGTGTTCAGCCAGGAGCTGCACATGACCTGAGCACAGGCAATGTGAACGGGGCTGACCTCTGTCCCGCTGTGCTGGGAGGAGCCATTCTGTCACTGCCACCCTCCTCAGGTTCCCTGCCCAGCTCCCAGCCCCTCTGTCCTTGTGTCCAAGTACCTGCTCAGGCACAGGGGCTTCGCAAACCGGGGCCTTAAAGGTCCTGTTTGGTGTGAGCTGCAGGGCAGCAGATTCCAACCCTCTGGGAGAAGAATCCTTCGACTCCTGAAGCGAAACTGCCTCTTACCTGAGCAGCCACGGAGGGTGCAGGAGCAGGGACGTCCTAAAACTTTCCCCAAACACAAATTAAGACCCAGTTCTGGGACGTGCTGCACACCTTGCTGATTTATTTGCTGTAACTTCTGTGTCTCACTGATTGTTACTGTGCTGGTCGTGAGATTTAGGAGCACCAGGGTTCTCTTGCCCATATTTTGCATTTTAATATTAATGGAAGAAAAACGTTCATTGTATCAACAGCTATGACTTCTCTGTTCAGATCAGCAGAAACAAAGGGCAATAAAGTCCCCTCCTCAATCACTGGTGGCTTTTTATTTGTATCTTTGAGCTGGTAATGCCTCAGGGCTGGGGCGGGATGGAACAGGAATTTGCCACTTCTTAGCCCAACACTGTTATTCTACTTTCTTGAAGACATAAATTACTCCTGCCTTTGCCTTTGGTCTGGGTTTAAGGTAATCTGTTTGTGTGTCATGCACAGTTCCTGGGCCTCACACTCATTGCAAGAGTGGAAAAGAATTAATTAAAAGGATCTTCATGGAGTTTGGGTGATGTTGGAATGATCTCCTCAGCCTGAAATGCTTCTGTTCTGTGACCTCAGAAGTCACACCCAGCTCTAATTTCATAGCAAATAGTGACTTTCGTGTGGATTTAAGAGGATCAGGAAGATCTCCAGACCCTGTTTGCCTGAAACCTGTGGTTCTTTTGCTGCACCCAGTGCCACATGCTGCTCCCAAATGCCCTAAGAGAGCTGACAAGTAGAGGTTCTGGAGAGCAGTGACTTTCACACCAGCAAAAGCATTAATTAAGAAAACGGGGTTATTGGTGTCCATAATTGTTCCAAAGCATCCTTGGGAACCAGAATCTCGATGCAGAAGTCAGGAGCAGGATGATCCCACCAGGCTCGGTGCTGTCACTGGGCAACCCTTGATGCTGACTTTGAGGCCCTTGTGCTGGGACAGGGTTGGGATGGAAATCCGAGGTGGCGTGTTAAAAAACCACTGCCAAACAGGTTTGTTGGTGCTTTGTGGGACAGGAGGGAGTGTCACTGTTCTCTCGGTGTTTAATGGAGATATGGGAGGCTGGAGTTGAAGTTTTCCTTCATCTTTTTACTATCTCATCTTTTCTTCTTCTGCCACGTCTTGCTTATGCTGTGCTCCTAACTGAGTTTTAGAGCCAGGGGTGTGTTTTATTGCAACTGTTAATCCCATGAAAATGACACCTTCAGCTAGTTAGGAAAGCTCTGGGAAGTCTTGCCTTGGAACAGCGATACAATTCCTGCTGCAATGTAGAGAAAAGGTTGTGTGCCAGCCTTTGGGTAACTGTGGTGTGGTCTGGGACCCACAGGCAGCACAGAGGATTTGAGTTGTAGGTGACCACAAAGAGCACGTGGGAATATTTAAGATGTTTTCTTCTTCGTCCTCTTAACTCCATGTCTTCGAAATGAGATTGGAAATCATTGTTCCAGTGAAGAGGAGTTGCAGTCTCCTCCTCTGCAGAGACAGAGCTTCCCCTGCTGGAATAAGGAATCCTCCAGGTGATTCCCTACCTGGCAATACATGGACTTGGAATGGGCAAAGAGGTCCCCTCTCAAACAGAAGAGGCACCACAAGCCCGAGAACGAATTCAAAGTGATTTCTGGCTCCACTCCTTGCTTTTGGAGGAAAGCTCCAGGAACACAACACTCCAGGTGTTGTTTTTGCTCCGTGCGTGGTGCTTTGGAGTGAGGGCTGGAGATAGCCTGGAATGGCTTTTCCAGGGGGCTGTGGCACAGTTCTGTGGCCAGCCTGCTCCTGGGGGTCTTTCCTGAGGCTGCCACCAGCCGTGTGCTGCAGGAGATCGTGGGGATCGCCGCAGACTGAGTCAGAGCTGCCCGTGGAATTCTGGACATCTCTGGGAGGAGGGGAGGTTGGGCTGCAGGGAACGTGTCAGAGCTGCAGCCCTGAGTTTGTTACAGCAGCCTGCAGTCCCATCCCAGGCAGCCTCAAAGCCTGCCCTGCACTTGCTTCAGAGAGGAATAAATAAGGATCCTTCCAGGGGCTGCAAAGCCGGGGTTCAGGCCGTGTGTCAGCCTGCAAACGGAGCAGATCTGGCTCTGTCCGTGCCACCAGCCCGGCTCCTCTCTGGCACAGCTCAGCTGATGATTGCTGCTCCTGCTCTGCCTCCCACAAAGCAAGGATCCCGTTGTTGGTGTGCCCTGATTCGTGCTGCTCTTCCCAAGGCACCCCATCTCGAACCAGAGGAACGTGAGCTCCGCGAGCAGAGCCAGGAGACATTTCTGCACAAGACAGGGACGTGGTCAGGTGGCAAGGTTTAATGGCTGTTTGCAGACCTTCATCCCTTTTCTTCCCGGCTTTAATTGCCCCAGATAAAATGCCCTTGCAGCACATGGAGCCCAGCAGTGCCCTGGGCATTCCCTGTGCCTGGCTCTGCCGTACCAGGGCAGGGACACTGCTTTTGACAGCTTTTCCCTGGAGCTTTTCCTCCCTGTGGACTATATTTGGACACTCCAGCCTGTGAGCCCTGAGAAGTATCTGCAACGTGAAATTCTCCTTGACTCTCTCACGTAACGGGAAAATTAGCAGAAGGCTCGGCTCAGTAATTTGAAATAAAAGCCGAGTATTCCACATTTTGTTTCAAGAAAAGGCAGGCAGGCACTCCACCATCAATGCACCCAGGCAGGCTGCACTGTATTTTGTATTTTCACCCCTAGCACAGCACCCTGCCACAAGAGGTGAGTGCTACTGGCCCCAGCAATCCCGATGCCAGCAGGATGGGCTGTAAAATACCCTGGAAAAGCCTAGGAAAAGGTTCAGTGGCACGGGCTTCTCCAATGGGATGCTCTGCTCTGGGTATCAGGGCGTGAATGAGGCGGGATGTGGGGAGTTCTGTGTGTGAAATGAAAAAAGCTCCTCCGTAGCCTCACCTCACCAAAGATATCAGCGTAGAAAGGACCTGAAATAAAACACTGAAAACCTCTCCAGGTTTTCCTGTGAGCAAACCTGCTGTTCAAACCAGCTGGTAGCTTTTAAGTTGGAATTAGCTCTGAGTATCCCTGTTTATTGAAAGGGTTGTGACTGGCTGTGCAACCCAGGCCAAGCTGGACAGAATCAACTGAGGGTTCTGAGTGGCCAAAAAAATAAAAATCCATGAGGGATGTATTAAAGGAAAATCTGGTTTTGCTTAAAACTGGACCGAATATCCAATCTTATCTGGATATCTGTAGAATATATGCAATGTATGGGATTTACTGGGCCAGGTGCTGAGGTCTGGTCTTGGAACTTTTCTCCAGCAAACCGAGGAAGGACCAGGCACTAATTACTGAGCCTAATTGGCTCAGCACACGGGAAAAGAGCACGAAAACTCTCCTGAACCACCAAGTTTTACCCTCAGATGTTAAAACCAAGAATAAACCCGTGACTAACAAAGCCTTTCCCTGCCTGGCCTCTGCTTGCTCGGCTCTGCCCTCGCTGGTTCTCCGCGAGGTGCAAAGAGCAGCAACGCCGCCGCCGCCGTTTGCCAGGCTCTGAGCTCGCCTGGCCGGGGGATTAAAGGCAGATCAAGCCAAGCTTCTTCACACTGCAGCAAAACCTCCGGAGCACTGGCATCCTGACTGCCAGATTTAAGAGAAAAGGTTAACATAAAAACCCACAGTGGAGATGGTAAAGGATATTCGAGGTGACATGTTGGCCATGAGCTCCGCTTTGGGCTCTGGGGGAAAAAAACCAGAACAAGGTTAGTTCTAACCTTCAAATTAACCTTTTTCTATTTTATTTTTTTTCTGCAGCCAGAAGAAGACCTACAGGCCAAGATGTCGGCTCTAATATTTTGTGTGTATTTCAAATCTCTACTTTGACCCCATTTTCGTGGTTTAGTCTCTGGACTTACCCAAAATCAAGCGGCGCTGTGCTGATCAGTCTGTTTTCCTGGGACCAGAGGAAAGACTAAATATTATTTGAGGGCTGCTTTAGAATCCCTGCTTTGTTTCAGCTGAAACTAATTCAGTTGTCTAGCGTTCACCATGCCGGGTTTTTTTTTTCCTGTGGCCCTACTATTTTATTTTTTTTTCCTGGCTATTTGTTCCTTGTCATTTGCAGTAATCTGATTTCATTTGTTCAGCTCTTGGCATGGTCTCCCAATTTAGTCAGCTGCTGCCATGAATATGTGGAATTTCTGCAATCTGACTAAATATCAATAGACTATTGAACTTTTATATTATGCATACTTGTAATCAAGTCAACTGCTTGAGAATTTGCACATCTATGCATTTAGATGTGGAAAAAATAGGCTGCGTTCATGTAATTAAAGTCTATACCATAATACTTGTGCATAAAAGGGCCAAATTAAGGTTTTTGCAGGCAAGTTTAATTCCAGCACTTCCTCTTTGTTTGGTGCTTGACTTTGCAACCTGAAAGAGATTTCTAATGTCTCTTTTTTTT
>VZRQ01004751.1:272265-317497 GCA_013397975.1 Machaerirhynchus nigripectus | reverse complement strand
AATTTGATTCACAATATCCACGGAAAATGGAGCTTCTGGATTGTCTGTGGCCACAGCCCCTTGCTGTGAGTTGTTAGCCATTAATAAGGTTTGCCACCATGAAAGGTGAGGTGAGGCAGGGGAAGCAAAAGTTACTGAGTTTTCTCAGCGCCAACTTTGTACCCGGATGGAAAGTGGAGGAAAAAAAAGAGCAAAATCAGGGGGTTTGTGCATTTTGTGCCATGGAACCCCAATACAAAAATCACGTTTTTCAAACAGAGATGCAGAACATTTTCTATGCAAGTCAGCAAAAGAAAGGTAGGGTGAGACAGCTGTGACTGAGCAGTGGGACCTGCTGGAAAAAATGAAATGGGTCTGCTCTTGAATTGTACACAACACGTGGAGTTTGAGCCCAGGATGTTTGGGTACTTTTTTTACTTTGTGGTACCAGAAAACCACAGGCCAGCTTCAAACTGTACAATTCCCCCGGCTTGGTATCATCTGGATGCTCAGACAGGAATTAAACTGTCAGATAAAATCTAAACTGGCTCCTTTGAGTTGCAATTGAGTGACTGGGGTGAAAGGAAGGAGCTGGAGATGTCATTATGGTTTCTCAGTGTGGAGAAGATCAGCATAAATCAAAGAGAAAATGATGCTGGTCAAAGCATCTTGGTCAATATGGGGCCAGAGTGGCCGAAAGCAGATCCAGGAGGCATTTGGAGGGGAGTGTTGACCACTAATGGAATATAAATGATCAGAAATTGCAGCTGATGAAGGATAATTGTGCTGGAATCGGGCCTTTTAAAAAAGGAAATTAAAGTCGCAGAGATTATAAGAGAATTAATTGGAGACCTGTTGTAGGAGGGACTTGGCTTTTGGATATATAAAATTTCCTCCTTCCCTGCAGGATCATGTCACCTCGTTGGCATTAACATTTATTGGTGGCATTTGCATTGTTTTCCCTCGCATTTCCTGCCTTGCAGGGTGATGGCCTCTGTTTAAAATACTCAAGGCCAGGAAGGTGTGATCAGCTCTTCTCCCTTTATTTCATGCTCCACTTTGTTTCCTAATTCAGTTCTGCCACGAGGAGCCACGTCCTGCTCGTGCTGGGGCAGCTGCAATGATAATTGTCTTCTGCCAAGCAACTCAAGGTAACTAATCAGAATCATGGCAGCAGCAGCTGCAACTTCCTAATGAAGTTAGAAACTCTCAACCCCACAGAAATCATCGTCTTCAGGACAAAAAAATTCAGGCCAATAAATTGCCATAATGGGCCCTGCAGCCTTTGCCACTTGGAGGGAGATGCAGAGGAGCTGGGTGTCATGTCAAGGGGCATTCTATTATAAAATTAATAATCAATATATTATTGTCCAAACTGATTATTAATTTACGATAAACTTTATGATAAAATATTTAACATTTTGCCTGCTGTCTGCAGCTTTTTCACTAAAACCCTTGAAGCAGTGGACCACGAGCTCTGCCAAATGTCCTGTGCTGGATGGTCCCAGCAGCTCCCACCCTCCCAGAAAAGCAGGCAAAGTTTCCAGGCTAATTGCTTCCAGCACCAGGAGGACCCAGCTTATTTGGGGCACACGTGAAAAGCTGACAAAGGATCAATTTCTCAACTGCAGTAGCTGGTAGGGAAGGAAGGAATGGAAACACTAAAAAAAATTTATTAAATCTGGTAAGTGTCTTTGAAATGGCTTTAAAGTGGAATGACGCTGGCAGTGTCACCAGAGAAAAGTGTCCTCGAACTTCAGAGTCCTTTTTTGTGCTCAGATCTTGGGCTTTCTTTAAGTTTAGGCTTTAAGACCAATCCCCACGGGCCACAGCAGGAACCCCAAAGCCTGCAGCCCCAAAATACAACAGTTCACCCATCCAGCTGCCCGGGAAGATTTCCCATCGCCTGCTCTTCTGTGAGGCAGCTGAGTCCTCTCTGATTTTCCCTTTTTCTGCTCCGTAAGGGGCTCATTTTCACAGGTGTCAGGAACATGGAAATTCTGCCTCTTTTCTTTGTGGGTGCTCCAAGACATCTCTACTTTACATCCCTCTAATTTACATTTACACGCGGATAAATGTGGATTATCCATTGGTCCAGCACAGGATCCTCTCCCAAACACACACCAAACAGAGACATTTCCTTCCTTGTTGGGGGCTCAGCTGAGAATTCCTCCTGCATCGCCTCAGGATGGTGAATTTTCCCTGAAATCCTGCACGAGGCTGTTTGCAGTGTAAACACTCTGTCTCTAGCTGGAGGTACAGGGAAAAACGCTTTGAGGAAGTTCCTACTGCTCCTGCAGCACCACGCTGGGAATATTCCGTGCTGTTCCCAGCAGATCCTTCTATTATTTCTGTAAATATTTGCTCCGAGGAACAGCAAACAAAATTTTGGAAGGCTGTAAAGACGTTATTCAAAATTACGGTTAATATTCAAGGAATGTTCTCCCGAGTCACTATCTGCTCTCTCCTGGCTGCCTCTTTTTATTTCTGCCAAAATCGTGCGTGGACCTGAATTCGGGTTCTGCATCTGAGAAATACCAGGAGTGCAGATTTCTGTGTACGGATATTGTGAAAGTGGAAAAAATAACTTAATCCATTCCATGCAGCCACTCTGTATCAAATTGCATTCGAGATCTTAAGGTATAAAAGGGGCTTTCACTTATATTTAGCTTTAACATTTTTTAAATTATCCTGGATACAGTTACAAGCATGAAACTCTTTGCAAAATGAAAATAAATTTGGTAATTTCTACTGTATACTTGAAATTAAAATTTAGATAGGAAAAAAAAAAATAAAATAGGTCATGTCAGATGGGGTGATCCAGCAAAAGAGCATCACTGTTTGAATTTCAAAATTGTGAATTCCCAAAATGTGCATCTCAAAAGTTAGATGTTCATGATTTTAATAATACTGCTGGTCTTGTTGGGGACGCAATTTGTAAAGATCTTGCTTTCACACCTTTTAAGTTGCAATTAGCGTGGTTAGAAATTAATTTCAGGTCTTTGGTGGAAGCTGAGATTCCCATGCCATCCCTTGGCTCCAGCAGATGGGCTTTCCCAATCATCCCAGAAAGGCACAACTCCCGGTACACCACGAGGCCTGGGAAGGTTTGGGAATCAGTCAAGGGGATCGATGGTTGCTGCTGCTGAATCCCATCATTTCTGCCTCTGTGCTGGGAAAAACTCACCCCCCGTGGGAGGGCAGAAGGAACTCCATCGAGCCCTTCCTGCTTCCAGGAGAACCGACACAAAGTCCTGCCACCACTGCCTTTCTCCTGGGAACAGGTTGGGATCCATCGAAATCCTCGGAATATTCCCTTCCCTGAGGCCTCTCCTGATCCTTTCTGGCCGCTCTGCAGGTGAGAAGCCCGGCTGGGGGAAAGGGCTGGGGACCCTGAGAGGGCTTTCCCCCCACTCCCAGCTGTGATTCCCACCTTGCTGTCTCTCCCCAGCCCTCGGAGCAGCTCCCCAGTCGCAGCAGTGCTGCGGGGAGGAATCCTTCTCAGCGTTCTGACACCTTCCCCAGCCTGGTGAACAGATTTAATAATCAGACAATGGGATTTTTCTGTTCCTGCCCACCCTCAGCCCCCCTCGCTGAGCGCTGCTCGTGATCCAACTCTTATCTGGCATATTCCAGCAATGTTGCTGCTTGTAGAGGGTTTTGGGGAGTGCAGCAAAATATCAGAGGAATAATTCAGATGTGAGAGCTAAAGTTGGAGAGAAAGGACAATGGGCCTTATGTGCATTTCAGCACGTCAACAACCCCACAGGGTTTCTGTTCCAACTCACCATTCTCTGGGAGCACAATCATTTTCCATGCCCATGCTCAGAGCTGGGATGAAGTCTCTTCTTTGTTGTTATTCCTGCTCAGAGATTAAACGGGAATCATTTCTGTGGATAAACAAGCACCGTGAGTGATTTCAAATGTGTTTTTCTCCCTCAGTGCTGTGTGGATGCCACTGATTTGACTTCTCCTCTGCTTGCAGGGCTTGTCTGAAGAGTTTCCATCCCACAGTCACAACCCAAGTTTTCCACACTGGTAAAAAGAACAAAATGCATATGTGAAATAAATATTAAACATCAATATCCGCGGTGCACATTTTATTTGAGGAGGTGGCAGCTTGGAAGACCTTTGTACAGGAAACAAACCCCTTAAACTCTATTTCTTGATGTTGTTTCTGCTGCTGAAAGTTTGTTTTACTTTCTAAAACATTCCTGAGGTGAAGCAGAAATCGTGTGGGTTTCCACATCGCTCTCGTCCTCACCAGTGTCACTTGTCATCAGCTGTGTCATCTCTGGATGTGCCCTCAGCCATGGATCAAGCTTTGTAATTCCTCCTCACATCGGCGTGGGAGGGAAATTAAGTAAATTCCAAAAGTAGGAGTGTTTCTCGTTTCTAGAGCTGCTACAGCTAAATATATCCTGCAGCAGAACCTGCAAACAGGGGAGAAAACCCTCTGGTGCAGAAAACACAACTGCAACCCCTCTCCCTTCATCCTACAACAGCCTAAGCTGGCTAAAATACCAAATGTAAGGAAGAGAAGCAAGGTTTCCTGAATCCAGGCTTATCCTTGTGTCAAGCTGCAGCATTCTGCTCTCATTTCACAGAATCAAAATTGTGGTAAATATCAGAGATCAAAAGAAAAATTGATTTTTCTCCAGACCAAAAATCTGACTCACATTGGTGTCTTTTGTTTTTGGTACTATTTTCACCAAGCTTGAAATTAAGAAGTAGGTTGGGGGGGGGAGGGGGATCGAAATATGGGAAAAAAAAATATCTTTCTGTTCCATATCCAGTTAAAAGATATTATTTTGAGCTAAAATGAAAGAGACTTTCCCTGCTAAGTGATGCAATTAACTTCTAACAACACTTGTTAGAGCCTGGGCTGCCTCTGAGCCCTGTCTTTCTAGAAGACAGAGGATCCTGTTGTGGGGTGGTTTTTTTTGTTTATGGGGATATGAATCGACAAGCAGGAGCACTTTTCTTCACCCTGACAAAATTTTGGGCCTGAAAAAGATCTCTGAGCTCGTGACTGGTTGCCGGATGTGGAAAAACAAATACAGTTGTTCTTCCTATCAGCTTTACACCCAGCCTTCAGCAGAAGTTGAGCAGTTCCTGGGGTTTGAACTGGTTTGGGTAGCATCAACAGAAATTTTCCTTTGACAGGGCAAATTGCAGCAGGCACCAAACGAGGTCAGCTCCCTTTGTCTGCTCAGATAATAACCAAAAAGGGACATTCCCCTGAGAAATTGATGATCAGTGGAGGTGAAGGCCCTGGTTAAGCTCTCAGTGAATTCACTGGTGTGAGATTTTGTGAAAAGCTGAGAGGAGACCGGCACGGAGAAATTTCTCTGTGATTTTTGCAGCTCCCTCGCTCATCCCCAGATGTGTGTTCAACGTGCTAATTAATCCTCATTCCACAAGCTTTTTAACCGTGGCAGATGAAGGCTATGGCTTTGTGTTCTGGGTGGGATGCATCACCCCTCAGAAGAGGAGCAGAATTCGCCAAATTGATTGTCTAGGAGTTAATGTGCAGCAGGTTGAGATGTTTGTTGTGCTAAATTATGCTCCAAACAGCCCGTGTGGGGGAAAACAAATCAATGTAGGGCCTTCACCAGCCTGGAGGTTAATTACCTGCGTGGTGTCAGTGAGGGTAGGCCCAGAACCACCGGAATTCCACAGCTGAATCCTAAATGAATGCATTTACAAGGAGCTGGGGGTACACCCGGGTTGTTACACAGGGAATTCTGTGTTCCTGTGCCTTGTGGGGGAGGAGCTGCACAGAGCAGGAGGTGGTACCTGAAAGGAGAAGAGCTCTTGGTTTTGGAAGTCCAACAGTTCTCTTGCTTGTTTTTCCCAAGACCACCACGCCCTGAGACGTCCATCGAGGCTCTTTGGGATACGTGTGGGAAAACCGAGCCTGAGCTCCTGAAGGGGAAACTGGGACGACTTTCCTGGAGGTAAATGGTCCCTCGAACAGAAAGAGTGGGCACTGGGCTTCCCAGAGCCACGTTCAGACCCAGCAGCGCCTCTCCGACGTTCCTTTGCTGCTTTTCGTGTTCTCTTTGGAGGATAATTTGGCATTTTGTCGCTAATTACCACGACAGTGAGCAGGGAACTCTTATTTTGCAGAGGCTTTGAAGGGTTGTGGCTGTCCAGCTGCTCTGGGGTGGTCACTCAAAATGCTGTTTTCCTGCTGCTGCTGCTGTGTCCCACCCTCTTCCAGGGCTTTCTGCTCCACAATTTCAGCTTGGGCTGCCCCAAAAGAGGGGCTCCTTCTGCTTTGATCATTTTGTGGAGGTTCTGTAGCTTCTACCCCTCCTTTTCAAGAGAACTCAGCAAAGTTTGCTCTCCATTCTTCTCTTTCGTGCTCTGCCTTCTTAATTAAAACCTTTTACGAGGCCGTTCTCTTGTCATGCCTGGTTCACCTGGAAACAGCTGTATCCAAAGGAATTACCAGTGCGCTTGGATTTGGATCTAATAATGAAATTAAAACCTTTCTGCTGTGCTGGCCTTCAGGTCTTGAATTTTTAGTTTTATTAGAAGAGTTAAGCTACACGTCTGAGGTATTGTTTCTCCTCAGATAACGACCCAGCAGGGGTGCAAGTGAAATGAAACTCTCTCTTGGAGTTTTTCTGTAAAACATCTCAATAGGATCGAAATATGGGAACCCTAGTTATTTATAAGTTATAATAAGAAGTTACTAAGCTATCATCCTTGGCCACCTTTATGGACTATTTCTTTATTACTTTGGGTTTAAGGAAGTAAAACATTTTTTCTAAGCATTGCCCAGCTGGTGCTTGCAGTTTTTAAAGGTTTTAAAGGGAAAAAATGCACGTTCCCTGTGCTGTCTCTGCCCTCCCTCGAGCACGTGTACATCCACAAAATGTACACTATAATGGCAATTCTCCAAGGGAATAAAAATAAAAGTACATTCTCAGGGGTTTGGGACTTTTTGCCCAGGTTGTGCTTCCAAAGTGATTTCTGCAATTCAATTTTAATTTTAATTAAATTTAATTTTAATCTTTTTTAAATTATATATTTTTTTTAATTTTTGTTTTGTTTTGTTCTGTCTTACCTAAATTGATCTGAACCAAAATTCATTCTTCTTCAACAAACAGCAATATGGATTAAAAGAAAACCCAAAAACCTCAGAGCTCTCACTCTCTCACCAACATTTCCGTAATCTTTATGTAGTTTCTTTTACACAGGAATTCCATGTGAGAAATGAATTGCTGGGCCAGTGCAATGACATTTTCTGTGTAAACACATTGAAAGATGATTTGTAAATAATGTTTTTTATCTTAGGGCACTGCCTGAGGCAGGGGTCAAAGAAAAAGTTGTCCCTCAGCTCAGAAAAACTCCTCGTGGAGTGTTGGATTCGATTCCATGACTTCTGTGGAGATATTTTCTGGCTGTGGTGTATGATTTGGGTTGCCAGTGCTCATTCTTGTAATTCCCCCTTCCAGTTTACCGGGAAATGTGGCACCAAAATGTCCTGAGCAGGTTCTGGGTGGCACAAATGTCTGCAGTGCTCTGTTTGTTGCCCAGTGCCACGTTCAGGGCCAGCCGCCACGTCCGCACTGGTGGGAATCCCAGCTGCTCCCCCAGAGTGAAGGCAAAAAGCCCCAGAGCTGTTCTGCCACGGTGAGACCAGAGGAACCACTTCGGAGAGGTGATTTTCTTGGGGAAAAGCCAGACCAAACTTGGAAGTGTGGTCTTGAGGTGAGCAATGAGAAGTCCTTCAGTCAAGTCTGGGGTGCATTTGAGCTCTTGAATTCCCTGGGGCTCGTTCCAGCAGCACCTTTTCGTTGCCCACACTCCCCCAGCCCTAAAATCCCCTGGCCATGGATCTGGAATGGCTCTGACTGCACGTGAGCTGGTGAAGCCAGCCTGGAATTCGGTTCTGGGATGTGTTCTCTGTTTGTGACTGGGCCAGAAAGGATTGTGTCACTGCATGAGCATCTTGGCTGATCCAAACCCTCAGGAGCCCCTCTAAGCTTGGTGTCTGGCTTTGCAAAGAGCAGGGCTGGTTTTCTGCTGCCAAAAAGCACATTTTAGCCAGAGCTCTGCCTGGTGAGAGGCCGCTGCAGATAAGGAAGAGAAATCTCCTGGGCTGGCTGGCTCTGAAATGGATGAGGTGCAGACAAAGGAGCCTTCTCCTGGCTGTCTCTGTGCTGCAGGATTTATTCCTCCAAAATGATTTTTTTTCTCCCCTTGGACATCTTCCTGTGCTGCTCCACTCGAGGGAAAGGTTTGCTCCTGGGTGGAATCAGGATGTTTTACCTGTTCTGCACCTTTGTGCCTTCATTGTGCGTCTCCTCCTACAAATAAACCAATGAACCAGCACGCGTTCGTTTGGCTCATGGCTCCAAAGGAGTAATTTGGGATGGGCTAATTATTTCTGCATTGCCACCAGCCCTGAAGGCTGACTTCTCTCGTACTTTCAGCAGTAACTTCCACAAATAAGGGTGGCTTGGTCTCTGCAAAGTCACATAATTAATTAATAGTCATTAAGTATTAATGTTTATTATATTAATATAATGACACATTAATATTCACATAAGCTGATTCATATTTTTAATACATATTTAAAGATATTTTTAATTCATATTTAACTCCTTGACTTCCCACAGCTTTTATGGCTCCTGGCAAAAAATAATTTCAAAAAATGCTCTTCACTCCCATATGATTTAGAGAGAAAATGCATATTTCCTCTCAAGACAGTATTTATAGGGTCAAAAGGAGGGTGCAGGACAACTTGATTGAATCAACAGAAAGTGTACTGAAGGGAAAAGAAATTCAGATACACCTGCAGTGAAAGCTTTTATCTGTGGAAGCTTTCTGGTCACCTGGGCTGAGAGAAATGTGTATGAAGCCTTTTCCCACTTAGATTTAAATGAATGCAAAAGGAAAACTCTGCCTTATCAACGGGGGAAAATTCCAGTTTCATTTTGCTTCTTTAAGGTCCTCGTGTAATTTTTTACCTGCCGAGAATGAAAATATTTGCCCATGCATTAATTTTCAATGCCCTCTTTGTGCTGAGATTTCAAACCAGATATAAAAAAGAGAAGAAATGCCACTGGATGTGTCCCAGAGCAAACAATCTGCACAATGGGATGTGACACTGCTGAATGACCCCATGGGGTTCGAGGGAAGTGTTGGGGCACGCTGAGGGCAGAAAGGAAATATATTCCTTGTATTCCTTGTATCTCCAGGTTTCACCTCAGACATCCTGCTGGGTGTTACACACTCACCTGGCCTGGCTTTGAAGCATTGCACAGGAAATTACCTTAACTGGGGGGCATTCATTCCTGCTCAGATTCCCTCAGGCACGAGAGAAGAGCTGAGGCAGCAGTGCCACAGGAAGGTGCCAGGAAATTCTGCACGTCCCTATCTGACCCTCCTGCTCCAGGTGTGCCCCTGATTTTATTCAGGTTCTCTCCCACCCAAACAAACCCCCTGTGCACTTTCACGTCCTGCTTGTACTATCAGGTTATATTTGATTAATAACCCCTAGCTGTCAATCCCAGGCCCAGCTGTTTGCCGCTCCATTTCTCCCTGAAACATCAGGGCCCTCGTGTTTCAGAGAAGGGAACCACGGCTGCTCCCTGCTGCGTCTTCTGCTTTGTGCATCTGAAGTGAATTCAGTGTCCCAGACACCCAAAAACATTTGTAATGACCCCAAACAGGTGAGAGAGAAACATCCCTCTGCGCTCAGTTCAGCACCAAGCCACCCTCACACAGCGCCGGGGAAAAAAAGATCCTTCATTCCCTTGATCTGGAGTTCTGGAATTTCCAGCTGGAAACACCGAGTGCAAAAAGGCTCTGCCATCGTTCCCAGGAGTTTAAACTGACGTGCTCAGGGCAGGGGTTTGAGTGGGGTATGGGATTCCTGCTTTCTCTTTGCCAAACACGGATGTGGAAATTAACGTGGAGGAAATTCATCCATCACCCTCTGCCACCGGCAGCCACTCTCGGGTCCCAGGCTGCCTTTGGAGATGCTGTTTGTTTGTAATTTGTGTGTGAGCCTGGTGAAGTGACCCAGCACCAGCCGAGCTCACCCAGCTGGGGCTCTGCTGGGCCTTCTGCAGGCACTGGGACAAGTCCAGACCAAGTGAAAAAGGGACACCAGTGTTCCTGCAGAAGAAGCCAGGAAACAGAAACCCAACTCATTTAGCCCCCAGTTCTCTGCAGCTCTACAAAACCTCAGTGAGACAATAAGAAGAGGTTTGTCAGTGGTGGTTGAGGTGGTTTTTATTTCATTGTAGCCACAGAAGAGGGAAATCAACTTGCTCGGTGTGCCTGTTCCTCTCTTTGAGCTCCACAGTGATCGCACAAGGCTGGGGCCTTCTGTGGACACTCATTTAGGGGTAAAACATCCTACTTTAAGCAATATAGTCTGATTTAAATGCGTATCTTCTGTGTGCTCTTCCCTGCAGAGCAGGTTTGAGTCGTCTTCCGGAGCAGGGGAGGATATTTCACTGATTTCCTGTCAATTCTTCCCAACAGGTCTGCACCTTGCTGTGTTCCTGTGGCGCCTGCCAAGAGGCAAGGAGGAGAATTCGGGAGTCACACAGCTGCCAGTAGATTGAGAAGGGTACAAATGTCTTTGAGCACAGAATTAATCCACCACGACCAAGTTAAGAGCCTGGCTCAGAGTCCAGCAAGGCTTGACCAGGAAAATGTCAGCTTTGATATTTTCAAAGCGATTCTGTGGATGGGAAACCTTGAAAATTGCTTCCTGTGGGAGGGAATTGGACAATGAAGTGGATGCGAGGGAGAGAAGTTGAGCTCGAGGGAGATTTGGTTACAAAATGTGATTTCGGTCCATTGACTTCTGGAAAATAATTAAAACTGTAGTGCAATTCCTTTTTCCTCCTTTTCCTGAGGTAGTTTTCCCTCGCACTCAGGCTGTGATCCATGCGGACAGCCACTGACCACTCCACGTGCACACCACTCTGTCCTGGGAGGATCCACCCATCCAGCTTCAGGAGAACAAATCCATTTTCCTCACGGTTTCTGAACTAATCAGACCACGTTGAGACCCCCAATCTGGACTGGTTGCCCCCTTACCTGGTGGTTTTTTTCTTCTTTCTTTTCTTTTCTTTTTTTTTCTTTCCTTTTTTTCTTCTTTCTTCTTTTTTTTCCTTCTTCCTCTGACTGTGGCAGCACCATTTAGATCTGCTCCTTGCCTTGGTATTGATTTTTCCCACCCTCAACTATTTGCCCTTGACCATGTTTATGGCAAGCTATGGATATTCTATTTTAACTATGAGCTGAAACATTATAAACCCGCCGAAATCACAGTTTTGGCTTCACCACGAAAAGTATTAAATTAAATTGTCCTCATACTTGATGGAGTTTAATTTCTTTTTTTTTTTAAGTCTATCAGTGCTCCTCAGACAAGCCAAGTGTCACGTTGAGGCACCACTTGCATATTTATGAAATGCTTTGTGTTCAGAGGCATTGTCTGATATTTTCTGGGCAGTTTTCCACACTAAGAAGAGCCTCACTCGAGAGCCTACGCAGGCAACCCAAGAAACCAAAGCCTACCATAATTCCTTGCAAAAGACTTCCTGCAAGTCCAAAATAAATAAATAAATCAGCGCTGAATTATTACATTTCTTTGTTTTATTGAAAGCGTTGCTTGCACAGCAATGAAACAGACTCTTTACAAGAAAATAATTGGGGCTGTGCTGATTCCTCAGAGGCACGTTTATTTCTTTCTGCTCCTTGCCTGTGGATCAAAGAGATTTTGGGCAGTTCTTTTCAAGCAGCAGCAGGGCTCGGTTGTAAGTTTGATTTATACCGGTTTCTCATGCATTGAAAATGTGCACTTGGTGCTCCTCTGGCTAAATTAAATCTCGATTTTCAATTTATATATTTGTCAATCAATAAATGTGTTCGATGGGAGCGAACAGACTCCCTCTCCTTTTTCTGTGGTAAATAGACTTTCTATCATTTTTGGGTGTTAAATACCAAGTGGAGAGCTCAGCAGGCAGCGAAGTCTATGCTCTGCTCCATGGAATTGTAAGGAAAAAAGGGATACTACTAGAATCCACAGGATCCAGTGGTTATCTTCCAGAGGATTTGCTGGGAATGTGATTGAGGCAGTGCTGCCAGAGTGGGCTGGAGGAACTTTGCTCTTACTCATTTCCCAGCGTGGTGTCTCAGTCAAACCCCCAGTCTGAGCCCCAAAAATCAAAGTTCTCCCACGTCTCCAGTGTCTCCAGCCTTACTCCGAGCCTGTTGCACAGCAATAGGTCCATGACCAGTAGAAAAAAAACGTGCTATAGAGACTCTTTAAGGATTTCTAGTTATACATCTAGGCAGGAATGTGGGCACATCCATGCAAAACTTGTGTGGGGATGACAGCGAGCCCAGGAATGAACTCCTGGGCAAAGCCTATGCCTGGAGCAAATGGCTCTCCAGGTCCCGAATTCCTATTTGTGAGCCCCAGAGGAGCACGATCAGTTCAATGCCTGTTTTAAGTCATGGGGAGCTGTTGCTGCAGGAAGCTGTGTCTGTTTTTCTTCCAGCAGTGTTCCCACACTGAGCGTGGGCTGTGGTGTCACAGCTTCCACCACTCTCTGCTCAATAAAATCCGCTCAGACATGTGTGAGTCCAGTCTTGACCATCAGTCCCCTCCTTTGGAGTGTAAGAACTCTGTAAAAGCTCTGGAAAGGGACCATAACTCCAGCTGGAAATCTGGAATAAACGTGACTTCTGGAATTGCATGATATTTATTTTCTAAAAAACTCTTCAGATGAGCTGGGGGCAAACACAGAGCAAAACCAGGGCTCTTTTGCACCAATTCTCTCTTGAATGGCTCTCCACCCTCAGCTTCCAGCCACAAAGCAACCACAGACCCAAAACTCCAAAGTGATTTTCCTTCTTGCTGTTAATTGATTTGGGGGGTTGCAATTATAATTTCACAAATAAAAGGACTTAATTACACCAACTTCCCCCCTAAAAACAGAGGGGAAGAGGAGTAGAAAGGTGAAGCATTCCCTATGGAAGATTAGAAAAATCTCTTAGGAAGGTTCAGGAGGACTGCTGCACATGGCTTTGGAGGCTTTGGTGGTGCTGAGTGGCTGCCACAAGGCTGGAAAGTGGCAAACGGGGCAAAAAGAAGGGGTGAGAACTCACAATTCATAACCCTCCAGCAGCATCTGCTGCTGTGGGGAGCTGAGCAAGCTGGGCAGCATTCCTTATGGACCCACAAATGGATCACAAGGATCCACAGAGGAAAACTGCTGGCTTTTGATCGGCGCGGGTTCATAAAACCTTCAGTTCAAGAAACCTAGAATCAAGACACCTAAAATCTGTGCAGCTTGGCACACCTGCATTAAATGGGTCAGAGGGATCTTTGGGGTGACTCTGGGGGGCACGTGGGGACATCTGGGCTGTGCAGTGGGGTGTGTCAGCGTTCAGGTTTGGCACAGGCTGCTGGTCACGGGGACAGAAGGTAAATCCCAGAGGTCAGGCTGAGCCCTGGATAGATTTTGCCAATATTTATGCAGGCATACACACGATTAACGCAGCTACCTTCAGCAGCAATGATTGGATTTGCAATTACATTGATTCTGCAGGGAAATGAGCTACCTGCTTTGCACTCAGCGCTCACGGGGCCTATTTTTTTTCCCCTGGTGACTGACAGAAAGTGGGGAGCCTCCTTTCAGAAGCAGCTTCGTGTTAGAGGAGGAGAACGCCAAAAGCAGAACCTCTGAAGAGCCTTTCCCTTGGTTGCCTTCCAAGCCCCAGCAGCTGCAGAGGGTGATTAGCTCCGTGTGGTGTCACTGCGTTTTTGCCCAGATTTATTCCACGTTTGTGCTCTCTCACAGACATTCGTCCTTGCTGAGGCTCCAGCTGTGCCTGCCCCAGACCAGCACAGGCGTTCTCCCCGGAGGGTGGCAAGGATGCAGCCCCCAGGAAGGGTGTCCCCCCGGGAGGGGCGAGCTCCCTGCCCTCCCCTGGCCCCCCGTGAGTGCCCCCTCTGAGCTTTGCCCCACGGATGTCCCAGCCAAACGCTGCCGTCCCCGCGTCGCCGCGCTGGGGCACAGCTCTGCGTGTGCCCGGTGGCCCGTGGAACCAGGCAGCAGGGCACGGGCTGTGTCCCTTGGGCAGGGAGGGAGGCTCTGGTGGCACTTGTGGCGCTGCAGTGGCAGGGCTCGGAGGGACAGGGGTCAGTCGCCGGTGCCGCGTGACAAAAGGCGACGCCATCACCTCGGAGCAGAGCTTAGAGCTGTTCCCTGCTCCTTGCGAGTCCTGCCTCCTTTTCCATCCCGGGTTTCTAACTCCACGTCTGTTCCTTTCTTCAGGCCAAACCCTATTCCATGGTTCTTGCAGAACTCTGGTATTTCATGGAATTATAGGGCAGATTCAGATTAGATATTAGGGAGGAATACTTTACATGAGGGTGGGGAGGCCCTGGCACAGGGTGCCCAGAGAAGCTGTGGCTGCCCCTGGATCCCTGGCAGTGTCCAAGGCCAGGCTGGATGGGACTTGGAGCAGCCTGGGACAGTGGAAGGTGTCCCTGCCCATGGCAGGATGTGGAATGAGATGGGCCTTAAGGTCCTTCCAGCCCAAACTATTCTATAATTTTGTTACAATCTCCCTTAAAAATAAGCTTTAAAAAGCTACAGGGAGGTTTTTTATTCTGGGTACTCAGAGACCTGGGCTGGTTTTGGGCTGGGAAGGTCACTTAACTCATCAACAGCTCTCTACCTCTGAAAAGGAAACCAAGGCAGAGCCTGCCAGCTTGTTTCAGGCACTTTAAATCTTTGGCAAGATCAGTTCTACACAGCCAGAATGAAGCAGATAAAGCAGCAGCAGTCCCAGGGTGCCCTCAGGTCCCAGATGTGAGGAGCAGTTTGTCCACATCACCAAGGTCCCCCCACAAGAGCTCTCAGAGATAAAACTTTTCCTTGCTTGTTATACCCAGAGTATTTCTCCTTTCAGTTTCCATTATGGCAGTGCCCATGGAGTTCCCCAATTTTCTCGTGGACTGGTGGAACTCGTGGAGTTTGATGTCCAAGCAGTACAGCAGCTGTAAGAAGCAAGCTTGTCAGTTAGGTCCTGTAGTTTTTTTCCTAAAGAGAGTAACTCTCTGCCTCTCTCAAAAGCTCTGCTTTTCACTTCTTTCCACATTTAATGAAGTGAGAGCTGCTTTAAAAAATGGAATCATATCCTAATTCTGCTGCCCCACTCTGTCTTTCAGAGCCACACTCGCGCTTTGTTCCCGCCACACTTTGTCTTTGTGCCTGTGAGATCCTGTCAGTGCAGAGCAGGGGGCAGGACTCCATTCTTCCCAGCCAGCCTGTGTCAGAATATGTGGTTATTTAATGGTGCTCTCATCACTTTTTTCATTTCAGCTTCTGCTTCAGTTCAGAGCACTCCACGTTTTTGCAGCTCTTTTGTCAGGTGAGCTGCTCGGCTCAACCCCTGCTGCACTCGCGCTGGGATTCACCCACTGCTCCATCACCATCCCCTAAATCTGTGCCCCAACCACGGCTCTCTCCTCGCTGCTGGGATTCACCCACTGCTCCATCACCATCCCCTAAATCTGCGCCCCAACCACGGCTCTCTCCTCGCTGCTGGGATTCACCCACTGCTCCATCACCATCCCCTAAACCTGCGCCCCAACCACGGCTCTCTCCTCGCTGCTGGAAGGACAGAGGAGGGCTCAGATTTGCACAGCTCGAGTTGTGTGATCCTCTTGGGTAAGAACAGCTCAGAACACACCAGGGCATCTCCCCAGTCCTGCTGGGGTGGCAGCAGAAAACCAGGCAGGGACAGCTCAGGGATGGTCAGAGACTGACTCAGGGCCTCACTAATCACTACTCGACTGGAAAAAAAGCCACTTCAAGGCTTCTAAAAGCATCTTGTTACACCTAAATCGGCTCCTTTCCTCCCACATTTCAACGTCTCCTCTCTTTGCTTATTGATCTAGAAAATGCTTTCTGGATTTCCTCTAAATGCCCCGACGTTTCAGGCTCTTAACCAAGAGCTTGCCGTGGCATTTCCAGCTTCTGCCATCCTTCCAGGACTGCCATGCATGCGAGTCCGGGACAAAGTGTCACTCAAGGAGCACAGCAGGACCAGTGTGTGGCCAAGAAGGGCCACCAGAGCCCTGTGGGGACAAATGAGCTCTGCAGTCCCGCCTTGCTGGGGACAGGCAGGACCAGAAAATCTCCTGAGCGGCTGATGCCAATCAGGCATCGTGGCTTGGGAGACACGGGTGGTGCGACGGCCTCAGGACACGGAATTAATCTCCCCGCACGATGATTTCTGCAGAAATCCACTCCCAGGAAGCATTTCCTTGGCTAACTCCTGTGGAAAGGGGCACAGCTTCCGCTGGAAAAGTGAGCAGGGTTTGCATTTCAAGCTCTCTCTCCTGCCGCCTGCCCTCTGAGCCCTTCTGGCTCTGCTTCCAGCCCTCCCCATCTTGCATTTGTAATGCTTAAGCTTTGCTAATTCTTCCCTGTGTTGTTGTGGTTGTCCCCTCTGCACAGGAGTGGAGATGCTCCAGGGGTCACGCAGGGCAGGAAGCCCCCAGAAAGGGCAGGTGCTGCTGAGGGGACAATTCCTTTGCTATGGGACAGCGAGGAGAGCTCCTCTGGCTGAATTGAACCTTGATTTTCAATTTGTATATTTGTCAAGAGATAAATAGGTTTGATGGGAGCAAAGAGACTCCCTCTCCTTTCAGAAGCTGCCTTTCCTCTGTGAAATCACCACCAACAAACGTGATCAACCCCCCAGATAAATAAATAAACAAATTGACTCTACTTTGGTCAGGGAGTGTGGGATTGCTGCGGTACAACACCTCCAAAAGACACATTTTCTGCCTTGGAGGGTGGGTCAATATTTGTTTTCTTCCTCAGACTGGTACTGTTTAATACTCCTTGGGTGTCTATCACTTGCTCCTTTCCCTCAGTCTCTTCGAACTGCTGGAAGGAGCAGAAAAGGAGAAAAGCTACCAAAAATGGGATTTCCCATTCCATGCCACACGATTTTCAAACGCTTCAATTTGACTCTTGCAAGAGCAGTAGTTTACAATTATGGGGTTGTTTTGGCCAGATATTTTAGTGTTCATTAAACCCTGCAGTCTCTTATAGCCCTCGGGGGGGGGATGCTGCTCACAAGGTGTTCCATGGGTGGGGAGAAGCTGTGGGGCAGGAGGCCGAGCTGAACAGTTGAGATTATAACGCCAGCATCTCGGGGTCCTGCTCCTTTCTGGGCCTCAAATTCCTTTCCAGAGCACGAAGGGGACTGAGGGGCAAAGCCTTGCCTTCCCCATGTTCACAGGTTCGTGTTTGTAGCGCTAAAGAACACAAACATCAGGGCAAACTGCAGCGAGCAGCAAAGGCACAGGACGCTGACTTCAAAACCCACCTCAGCACCAGAGAGCGGAGGAATATTTCCCAGCACTTCGCTCTGACTGGGTTTGACAACCTCATCTCATCCCAATGTCACAGGAAATCACAGTCTCATTTTCCCGTGGCTCGGTGTCGGGGGGAGAGAGCCCTGTGTGTGCTCTGCATGTTTTGCTTCAGAACAGGGCAGAGTGAACATTTCCAGGCTCTGCCTGGCAGGGGCTGCCTAGAGCACCAAAACTGCCTGTTAAGTCCCCTCCCAATTAAAACAAAAACGGGGAGGTTTTACTATTCCTGTGCTCTATTCCCTTTTCACTTGGCTGAGCATTACTGGATGCTGTCTCCCTGTCAGTCACATCTCATCTCATCCCTTCGCCTCCAGCCCTTTCGGTCTGGAATTGATTTTCTCACCACTCTAAGCAGGAACTGTGAGATCTGAGCATTTCTCAGAGCTTTGTGCCATGGTGGCAGTGGGCTGCATCCTCCATGCAGCTGCTGAATGTCTTTATTCCCCTCTCGAAGGCAAAGGAAGTCGCAGACACTCGGTAATTGTAGCGGATGCTCGGAATTTTGCATACTCAAACCCATTTTTGCTGCTGCTGGCAAGAGTTTGCATGAATGTCTACGGATAAATCCATGTAAATGTGGGCAGGCCCGTGTGCATCTGCATGTATAGATGCACATGCTTCCTGACTGGAAAATTCTGCCTGATAAATAAATTTGTCTCTCAGCCACGGCGGGGGGGAAAAAAACCCAACATTAAAAGCTCTCGGTGCTTTAAACAAAACTCTCCGAAACTGCATTCCAATCATATTCTGTCAGTTTATTTTCTAAATAACTGAAATAGCCTCTGATTTGATGCATGGTGGGACTGGAATGAGTGATTTCTTCACCAGCCTTGGTGTGAGTGGCTCCAGGGCCCTGCACTGCAGCGGTGACTGCTCAGGTAAACAGTGCCCGAGACACCTGGGATGCTCCACGTCCTCCTGGAGAGCATTCCCCTCCCCAGGACGACCAGGCATTGCAGTGTTATGGCTTCCTTTGATAGGGAAACTGTGGGATTTTGGGTGGTTTGGTGATGGGAAGCAGAAGTCTGAGGCCAAAGGGCAGGAATGGCTTTAATATCCCGTCTTGGACTTAGTTAAACTCATCCTTACAGGTATAACAGGGTTGCATCCACCCCTACACACAGAAACAGGGATTTATTCCTAGAGAATTCTTCAAAGAATTTGATCCAAGGCAGAGTGAGGATCCGGGGTTTCTGCCCACTTCAAAACTCGGTGATGCAATCCAATATTTACAGTGTAGGAAAAGGGAGAGCAGATTTTCCTCTGAATCCCTACATTCTCCCAGCAGTGTGTGCAGGCCATGTTAATGCAGAATGCCTCTCATCACAGTGGTTTTGCAAGGAATCAGTGAGGGAAATGCAGTCCAAAGGGTCCAGAGACAGGCAGGAATTATGGATAACACAGAGCACCTCACTTGGGCATGTGTAGGAAATTCCTTTGTGCAGAGAGTGCCCTCGGGGTGATGTGCTGAGATTTGGGCTCAGTAAATAAAGAGAAAAGGCAGAAAACCAAGCAAGACACACATTTCCATCCTTACACCTGAGTGCCAAACACAAGGAATGCTGAGAAAACCAAAGGCAGGAGGAATCCTCCTCTTTCTCGCCCAATTTACAGCGTTTTTTTGCCCTCCTTGACACCCACAGGAGTGGTGGCTGTGCCTTGAGCCCTCAAGATCTGTCTCATCCTTGTGCCAGCAGCAGCAACAGCCCCGTTCTGGCTCAGTGCTCACTCAGACCTTCCAGTGCAGTGACAATGTGACAGTGGCAGCAGGGACAGCCCCTGGCTACCCCCGGGTGTGTGGGCATGAAATTGTCTGGGTGTGTGTGCAAACACAGCCCTGTGCGTGTGTGTGTGTGCAGGGAAATGCACGGAGAGACGCCAAAATTCCACATTTTGTGCAGCTTGCAGGCAGGGATGGGGTGCAAAGAGCGGGGTGAGCATCTCTCAGAAGCCCAGGAAGGGTGGGGGGTTGCTCTCCCCATGGGAGCTTGGCAGTGTTTGGCAGCAGATTCCTCCCCTTATTTAGGATAATTGTCCGTGCCATGTTCTAGAACAATCATTTGGACTTGGAACAGACCACTAAAACCAGAGGCATGTCAATAATCACTTTGGTGTTTCACCTGCCTGTGCCATTTCCAAGGCACCTCCTCTTATGGAACATGGGCCAATTCACCCCAAATTCCTGCCCTTTGTAGCTCTGTGTTTCCATGGGTTGGTTCAGCACCTAAATTTGCTCACTGGAACCTTCTCCAGAAGTCTGGAGACCCCCGTGGGGGTTTTCTACTTTCCCTCCCTTCACTGTGCAAGGGTCACATTGACCTGGGTGGGATTTCTGGGCTCTGTCGTACCCAACGTTCTTCCAGCATTTTATTTCTCAGAACAAACAAATATTTGAAGTGTTTGAGTATTTGAATTGCTTGGTTGTTTGTTTCCACCAGGGAAAAAAAAACCCACGTTAAATAGGAAAAAAAAGGGATGGAGTTAAAGGAGAGGTGAAGGGGAAAAATAAAGGAGAAGAGCCACCTGAAAGAGCATTACACCGAATTTGAACCTGCTCATGGAAACTTCCACAGTTTTCTATACAGAGAGCTGGCTCAGCGAGCAGATTTGTTTTCTGGTGTTGGATGGACGTGAGCTGGTATCAGGCATCCACGTGCCCCCACCTATGGCTGGGCTGCAGTTTGAAGCCCCAGATGAGCACAGGTGACTCCCCATGCCCACAGCCCCCCAGAGCCTCTCCTGGGAGCAGAGCAAGCGAGGAGCTTTAAGGAATGGTGATTAATTCATCAAGCCAACAAAGCAGAACGCTGGATCTCCCTGAATGGCTCATTAACCTACAGCATATTAAGCTGCTAACACTAGTTACAGTCACAGCTAATCGGGAGTGGCACTGCAGGGAGCACTGACTGGCACGTTCACCCCGGATTCACTCCCCCTGTGCTTGTGCCTCAGCTGAGCAGGGTGCAGGGGCTGCCTCAGGGGAGAGGCCGCCTCAGGAAGGTGAAGAAACCGAAATTCCCTAAAAATATGTATAAACTCTTAGATCTTTATGCTATAGGAGACAACTTTCTACCAAAGTTTCTCTTAGGTTTTGACCTCTGGAGGCTTTTGGTTGCAAGCACATCAAGTGGCACAGCTTTCCTGAGCTCATGTAGGCTGTGCCCACTTACATTTTTCTCTATTTCTACAGGAAAACGATGGGCTGTCAGCAAAATGTGCCACAGTTCAGAGAAAAATTAAACAGCTTCTCTGTAGGGGAAACATGTAACGTCACATTTCCAAGTGTGGACAGAGAAGAATTCCAGGCATAAGGTTTCACATGGGTTTCCTCTCTGCAAAGCAGAACCAGGGGACAGCAGTATCACGAAATGATACCCAACACCACAACCCCTCCCCATGGCAACCAGGCACATCCTACCCCTGGCACACGGCTGGGTCCGACTCAGGGGCTTGAGTTCTTGAGTTAGAAACCTGTGGGACTGACCCGGGGCGTTTCAGGGTTGTAGTCAGGTGGGGGTTGCTCTCCTCCAGGCAACAACTGACAGAACAAGAGGGCACAGTCTTAAGCTGCACCAAGGAAAATACAGGTTGGATATTAGCAAAGAGTTTTTTTACAGAAAGAGTGATAAAGCACTGGAATGGTCGACCTGGGGAGGTGGTGGAGTCACCATCCCTGGATGTGTTTAAGAAGAGATTGGATGCGGCACTCGGTGCCATGGTTTAGTTGAGGTGTTGGGGTATGGTTTGGACTCGATGATCTCGAAGGTCTCTTCCAACCCAGTGATTCTGTGATTCTGTGTGTGTGATTCTGCATGTGTGATTCTGTGATTCTGTGTGTGTGATTCTGCGTGTGTTTCTGAGCCTGGCTGTGGCCGGAGCAGCGAGGCAGGGCTGCTTGGCTGCACTAACCCGTGGTTGTGGCAGCTCTCTCCACGTCCGTGCTGGCAGACACAGAGCGTTGCTCAGGGCACGGCGCCGGCTCTGCCGCAATCATTTCTTTACTGATCCTGTTTGCAGCTGAGTTGAAACAAGAGTTGACAAGTGGGAGATACTTTGGGTCCATAATTGAGCTGAGAGGAGGTTGAAAATAAATTCTCCCAGAACGCCTCTTGGAGCAGCTTCTCGGGGTGTTTTGTGGGATGTTCCTCCATGGACGTGGCTCTTTGGGACAATGGATTTTCTGTGTCTGTGTTGGGAATCCTGGATCTTCGTCTTCTGTGCCTTTGGGTGAACACTGCTTCCATGTCATGAGGGAAATGTGAAAACATTCTGTTTGCTGCTTTCTGCTTCTCTTTTACTTCAACTATTTTTTTTCTTTCTTAACTTTATGGGCAAACCCCAGTTACAAACACTATTCCCTTCTCCAGCTGTACTGGTTCAGTGTGTACAGAACAAGGCGTGAGGGTCCCATCAGTGCAAACAGAAAATTCACACCTTCAAGTCCTTCCTTTCCCAGAGAGCTGCAATTTGTGCTGTTCCTTGCGTTCCTCCTGCCCAAAACCTCTTTGCTTTGCTATTTAGCATTCCAAACCCCAGCTACCTGAAGCTGAGCAGTTTGCTTGCCACAGTTAAATCAAATTTACAGCTACACGTGCTTGTAGTTAGCTGAACTGCAGGCAGAATTCTGCTATCTTTTTTTTTGACATATTATGCTGCTTACATGAGTGAAATCCCTGCTGTCACAGCACCACTCATTCTCTCTGATACTGATTATTGCCCCCCTCTTTTATCTCCTACTCTCTCTCCCGAGCAAAGCAGCTCTTGCCCACCAGCTGAGTGCATTTAATTGGGGAGGATATCGGGTTTGTTCACCTTTTCAGCTCAAATAAACACAAACAGTGAAGTTTTTAGCCGGTGTAAAAGGCTGTGGTTAGTTCTGCACCGTGTCCTGGTTATCAGGGCTGTGCTCACTGCCTTTCCCTGCTGTCTCTCCCCAGGTGGGCTCCCTGGGGAACCACTTGTGAGCAGCACTTCCCTCAATCCATCCCCATCTCTCTAACTCAGCAGCCGGTGCTGGAAGGGGCTCGGAGCTGCTGCTCTCTCTCACTGATCCCACACCTGCTGCCTTCCACAGCCTGGGCGCGTTCCTTCTCTCCCAGCAATTTCCAGGCACTGGACATTCCCAGGAATATCATCCTCAAGATAAATCCGTGGAGGTTCTCAGTGCTCTTTAACCAGAACTCTTTGGCCTTTGAGCAAGAGAAGGCGCAGGTTAAACCCCAAGCTGCGGGGGAAAGGAATTGCAGGTTCCCTTTGGCTGCTGAAAGATGAATTTCCCCCTGTCAGTCATCAAAACTCACCGAGCGAGACTCAAACGGCAAAAAGGGATAAACAAACCCAACATCTGTATCTAATTACGGCGTGAAAGCCAGAAGAGTTAAAAAAAACAAGCTGCACACAGAGGAACAGCAGATCTGCTGCTTTTCTGTCCCTGTTTGCCCTGCGCAGAGGCAGCTCCTGGCAGCTCGAGGCACTGTGGGATGGATGCTGCCTGGCACCAGGGAATGGGAGATGCAAACACGGCTTTCAGCCGCCCCGGACTCCTGGGAGGCGCGTGGGGACGTCCTGCAGCCCCACAGAGCAGGGGCCCCTCCGGCCAGAAGGGTTTAGAGGCATTTTTGGCAGCTTGTCCTCCCTCCAGCAGCGCTTTGTTCTCTGCTGGCTCCAGGTGTGCCTCCGGAACGCAGCGTGGAAAAGGGAAGTGCGGAGCTCGCAGGGATTCGTTTTCCCCTCTCACTCCCCACCTGTTGTCTCACTCTCAGTGCAGAGGGCAGCCCAAGGCTCTGTTCTGCACCACACAGCTCCCACGCCCCAGATGTGCTCCCTGGGGAGCCCAATTTTCCAATGAAACTCAATAAATTTCGATAAAATTCACAGCCCGAGGGCTCGACAGGACCCCCCCGGCCGTACATGGGACGTGGCAGCAATAAAAGCTGCAGGTCACCTGCGCCTTGTGGCGAGATGGTGCAGGTCTGAGGAGAAGGGGGGGTGAGCACTGTGCGAGGATTTGGGAAGGAAATGTCATCAAGCCACATTCACAGGCAAAATACCAAAAAAAAAAAAAAAAAGAGAGAGAAAAGACTACTGAGCACTGCTGATGGCAGATGCTGGTTGAGCAGGATGCAAATTGCAATCAACCCCTTACAAAAATAACTGGAACAGACTTTGTCTTCTATTTGGAGAATTATCTTTTTGCATTTGCTGCTATCTTGTTTTTTTTTTCCCCTCCTTCCTAGGAGATTTTTTTTTTTTCAAATTTATTTTCTTTTCAGGTTGATCCAGGCTTTCACAGATCAGTTCATAGACACATGTAGGCAAAAGTGCAAGGGTAATGACTTTTTCCACTCTTTATATTCACAACAGAGTGAAAGAACCAAACCCCTTTCCTTTCAGCACCTGACCCGACCCAATAAATGAGTTTAGAAGCTCTGAACAAGAACAAACAAACCCCCAACAGGTGGATGTGGAAAGTGCAATGCCTCCAACAGAAAGGCAGAATTCGGACCCAAGGCCTCATTACTTAATTTATTGCTTGGAAATTTGGCATCAAATTGGGCAGAGTAGATTATTCTTTCTTCTGGGGGTCAGAGGAACTGAATTCTGTCAAAGTCGTAAAGTTTCATCTGGACTTTTTCTTTTCAATAGATTTCAGTATAGAAGCTTTAGCTGGATTTGTAAAGGATGCTCAAAAACCCCCCAAAACCACCTGAACAAAACGACCTGCCCAGAACTTAAAAAAAAACCCAGTTTAACCCAGAGCAGACTTTGCTGAGCAGGGCAGGTAATAAATCAGAAATTCCCTGCAGACTCTGTGAGCAGACAGGGCCTCTTCACACTCACAATGCTTTATGCAGCACCTTTATAGAGCCCCATTTTGGGAGACTTTAATCCTTTTTACTAAAATCTTGGTGATGTAAATGGGTGGCAACCAATAGCAGATTCTGCTGAGCGAGAGCAGCTCTCTGGAGAGAAGGGCAGAGCAAAGGGAAACTGAAAATTGAATTCCCTCCCCAACTCCTTTCCCACTGCCAACCCCTGAACTCTCCATAATAAACATGGGAGTGTACAAAAATGGGCATTTTTGGGGTTGTAGTTCTCCATTCCCTCTTTAATTACGTTGCTGAGATGGTGGTTTCTTATTAAGTTTCTTGTGTGTATTCACGTTAAAAGCACAGATTGTGCTCACTTTAAATAGGAACCACGTGCCCCTGAACTTCTTGGGCTTTCTAGGAAAACTTCCCCCAACGTAACTCCTAAATTAGCATAAAAATGTAAGAGTTTGGTATTTTCTCCTGAAGGAACGTACAGTTAGCTTGGAACTTGGCGGCAGGTTGTGAGTGCAGGAGGAAAGACAGGCTGAACCCCCCGATATTTGATATTTACACAAAGCTTTCGACACGATCCTGGTGCCTCCTGCAGCATCCCAGGCTCCCAGCACATCTGATGGGATGTGCATGGATCACCCACGGCAGGAAAAAAGCCAAGTGCCTTGGCTGGCGGTTTGTGCCCAGTGGAAATAGGGAGAGGGTTGAAATCAAGATGAAACCCTGCAAACTTTATTTATGTGAGTAATCCCAACTGGTCTGGAGCCTCATTCCATGCCTTGCTGCCTTAATCACAAAACGAGCCTTTCCCTGGGCCACAAAGCAGCTCCAGAGAGACGATTTAAACAGAAATCCTGTCTCACAGAGTTCCTGCCGGGGGGACTGCAGCATCCCTTCCCTCTGCAGCCATTTTGGGACCATCCTTGGTGTTCCCTCTTCCAGCAGGGAATGGTTTCTCTCCTGGCCGTTGGTTTTGCTGTGCTTGTGCACAGTTTGTTTCCAAATGGAGTTCACAACGTGGAATTAAAACCCAGTGTGTTCGGAATGTAGGGCAGAATGGTAATTTAAAGGCGAGAAAAGGTCTGGAAAGCCTGTAAGGGAATATCAGAGAGGAGAAGTGGTTTCCATGACAACAAATCCACCAAAAATCTTTGCATTCATATTGATTCTAGTGATGGATGAGTCAATTTGGGGGCAGGGAAGGGGAGGGAAGGAAAAAAAAAAGGAGAAAATTATTTAACCCTGATGAAGAATGCAAAATAAAATAAATTACAGAAGTTTTTCTTCCTGAAGTCTTTAAGTCAGACACCAGCTAGATGAGCCTTAATGCAAAGCCTGGTTTATTTCCCTGCAGCCTGGCTCACTTTGGAGGGGGTTGTGTTAACTGTGCCCCCCAGCTGGGCTAGAAAGGGGAGAAGGCTCTGCACAAAACGGGGCTGAGTGAAATTATAGGGGACGAGGGGGAATTGTCTCCTCCGGGCTGGCAGAACCCAGGATCCAGAGAGCAGGGCAGGGACGGGCTGTGAGCGCCGGGCTGGAGCAGCCTCAGGACACCTCTCTGCTCTGCTCTGCTCTGCTCTGCTCTGCTGCTCACGGAAGACTTTTGCCCTTCCCTCTCTGCCCGGTTTGCTCAGTCCGTGTGCCACCCTCGCTGCACACAGCACGGGCACCCATGGGGCTGCCCTGCCCCTCTGGGCGGCTGTGAGGGGCTCCAGGAGCACACATCCAGCTGCTCTTACAGCTGTTCCCCTCCTGAGTCCTGATATCACTGGAAATGAGCCCCTTGCAGATTTTTTACACATTTTGCTGCCTTTTACAATCTTCCCTGCGCTCGGCTTTTTTAAAGTGTGCTGCTCCCAGGCTCAGTTATGTCCATGAGGAGAATGAAACAAAGGGAAGGGGATCCAAAGGTCTCCAGCCTTCAGTAAGGAACTTACCAAGGAAAAGCATTTTGCAATGGGTGACCTCCCGTGGATACCCCGTGCACTCAGATAACCTTGCTCCCTGCAGTCCCTGCCACACCGACTCTCACTAACAACATCCAAACCCATCCTTAGCTCATGATAATTCGCTCCCCAACATTTCACATTCTGCCCGTGCCTCAAGCTCCTTTGGAGAAATGGCCATGTTATCTTTTTAGTGGATTAAATGCAGCTGGACTGAAACCTTCCTGCAGTCAGGGGAGCTTCAAGGAACACTGCCTGGCTTATCATTGCCACCCCAGTGCAGGAAAGGCAGGAGGAGCTTCATCCTGCTGGAGCTGGAAGCAAAAGCAGGAAACAGGGCTGCAATTGCTCCAGGAGCCAGCAAAGCCCAGCGCAGATCACGCAGCAGCTCATTGCTGGGATCTCTGGCATCTCCTGGAGCAGAAATCAATGCCCAGGTCTGACCTAACCAAGCACAAGCTTTGTTAGCAGAGGCCTGAAGGATCTGGTGAGCCAAGCACATTTTCCCTGTTAATTCATAACCTCATTGTCTGGAGGTTTTTAATTTCCAGGGTGAATTCATTTCTGTTCTTAAACAAATAATGAGCTGTGATGCTGATATGGCTGATTCTAAAATTATTACTTCTACATGATGTGAAAAAATAAGAGGACATGGCAGGTCTTTAATGTGGCATTTGTTGGGGTTTTTTACCATAACAGGGAATCACAAAATATTTTGAGCTGGAAGGGACCCTCAAGGATCAAGTCCAGCTCTTAAGTGAATGGCCCATACAGGGATCAAATCCTCAGTCTGGATTAATCCTGGTTGTTGTCTGGTGGAACATCGTTAACAGGCAGCTCTTTGCGTTCTCACACTCTTGCCCTCACTTTTTAAGGTCTGCTTAAGTTTTGTGCCTGCTTCTCACTATTTGCACATCTGTAACTTGAGGTAAGTGACTGAAAATGAAGTTTATTTGATGATGAAAAACAACTAAAAAAAATTAGTAGTCAACAACTAAAAAAAATTGCGACAATGGTAAAAACTATGGCTTGGCTTTCACGTGAGAATAAGTCATAGACTAAGACCTGGAAAACCTTGGAAAAAAGACAGAAGAGAAGGACGGCACAGCAATAAAATCCCAGTGGGTGTGGAGGGCAGCTGGGGCAGCAAAAAGGCATCCTAAGAATGCCAGCAAGGGGCAACCAAGGCAAACCACCAGCAAGCAGATTGAAAAACTATCAAAAACAATATCTTTGGGTCACAGTGCTTACTTAGACTTTGAAAGGCCTTGCTAGTGCAAGTTCTGAAAACACAGCTTTAAAAAGAGGAGGATTTGTGCTTCCTTCTCTGCTCTTTGTCCCTGGAGACTCCTTGGAGCCGGGGTGGGGCGGCGAGGCCTGGAGTGACCACGGGACCCCCCCTGCCTGGCCTGGCTGGGCACCTCCCACCCCTCGATGATTTTAAACCCAGTGCCAAACCTGTGCTGTTCCCGTGCCCCCCGCCCCACTGCAGGCGCAGATTTTAGGGCCAGGAGGAGCCCCGTGGACGAGCAGTGGAAGGAAACGTTCCCTCTCTGCGGCAGGGTTGGCCCCACACCTTCATCTCCGTGTTTTGGAGGTCGCGCCGGCGGGCAGGCTCTGCGCTCACACAGCAAAAGAAGCCTCGGCCACAGGTACAAAGGAACAAACCATCAAACCTCTGAGCTTAAATTCACACAAGGTTTACTCCTTTGGCGGGATGAGTTTGTGATTTAAACGCAAATGTGCCTCGTTTAACTTTCAGGCCCTTCTGAGGCCCACTGGAAGGCCTGGACGCGGCACTATCAGTGGCTGGCGTTGTCTCTGCTCCTCACAGCACAGCAACAGGGACCGTTATGTAGATTTAAGGGTAGAATGGGTTTTAGGAGGCTGTTTGCGAGGTTCTTCCAAATTTTTAGGCAGAGATTAACTAAAATAATTTCACGCCATCTCCTGTGATAATAATGGAAAGGACACTAAGGATGTAGATGAAAGGACTGAACACACCAGTGATAAGTGAGTGTCAATGCCCTGTTTTCACCATTTAGTTCATTTTTAGGAGGAAAATCTTCCCCTTTTGATGGGACAGAGAGCAAGACTGGCAATTCAATCTCGGTCCTAGGGCCGAGAGAAGAATTCAAGCCCTGGACACCCAGTGTCTGAATAAATTTGAGAAGAGTTTTTTTTGCTGTCTCCACACAGACAGCCACGCTCATGTTTAAGCCACAATTTCTCAGAAAGTTTCTGATTAAAGGGAGCACAGAGCTCCTCTGCTCTAGCTTGACACAGTTTCCTTGAAGTCGATGAGTTTAACTGGGGGAGAATCTAAACCACAGTCGTTAGCAGTGCTTTGATATTCACAAATTATGCCCTTGAAATGGATATAAAAGTCCCAGCTGTCCCTCAGGGGAGCAAACAAGGGCTCTCAAAGCTCGGGAAGGAATTATCCAGTGCTGGAGTGCTTCAGCCCAGTGTGGAACCCAGCAACGAGCTGGTTCTGAGCCTGCCCTCAGAGGAGCTCCACGGAAAAAACGACAAAGACAATTGTTCAGCAGGTTGTTTTCCACCAGCTGCCTCCAGAGAGTGATCCCTGTTTGTGGTATATTCTGTTTATTTATTCATCTGCAAATGAGATTTGGAGGACTAAAGATAGGGCTGCCTTAGCAGGCGATGTGGGAAAGATTTGGCCCCGGGGAATTGTGTCCTCACAAAGACAATACAGCTGTGTCCCTCACCAGGGCTGTGTGGGAAACAGCAGCTGAGGGGGAAAGGGGAGGGAAAACAAGGCAAAAATATGGACAGGATAATTTTAGACAGCCTTAAACTGGTGACAAACAGCCAGCAGAACCAGGAGGAGTTGATACTCTTTGCTAGTCCTGGAGTTCATTAGAGATGAGTGTAAATTGTCTCTTTCAGGGACAATCCTAAACCTCTCAGAGGTGTGTTCTTACCTTTCCTCGCCAACTCACTCCAGGGAAAACAATCCCATGGGTGACTGCAGCAGGAGCACCAAGGAGAGCCTGGAAGTCACAAAATCTTTCATGGAAACGTGTCCAATACCTGAATAAAGGTACAGCTATGCCCAAAATCTGCATTAAGAGTACAATTGTTATATTTACAGATATCATGCTGGCTGACCACGTGATACAAAATGGTAAAATCTTGGATATTAAATCACTAAATTCCATTTCAAAAGCTAAAAAAATTAACCTTGAAGAACTTCATGTGTTCATAATTTAATGCAGACACAAAGTTCCTCACAGACCTATTCAGGGTGATTATTTAGTAATTTTTACTGTTCTGCACAAACTATGACAATACAAAAAGCAACCAGCATCTCCCCCAGGAAATCCCAGATGTAAACACAATGCCAGGCCCAACCTAATTAAAGCAAATCAGGTATTAAATAGTTTTTTTCCCCAAGCTAAGTGCCAGTATATTTGGGAGTTTTGCTGGTGGGTAATGTTAAATGGATTTTAGTCTGCTGTGCTTATTTTTTGTTATTTCAATGAAGCAACATCTGGCTGAGCCAGGCTTAGCTGGGCTGTGCTCTGTGCACACGAGAGTCCTGCCACGTGTTAAACACAGGGTGCTGGGGGTTTTTCCCAAACAGCCAGTCCTGAAGCCAGCACAAATCTTAGGGAATGCCACCACTGTTATGAAAAAGCAGGAGGGAGAAGCCTGACCCTACAGCATTGCCAAAAAGGAATGGACTGCACGTAATAAATGTGATTTTTGATACATAAAATAACATTTTAAAGTGGGAAATCTACAGAAACAAAGCTGGTAGTGCTGATGAGGGGTTGTCAGAGGATAACACTCTGAAAAACTGTGTCTAGAAATACTTGGCATTTCCTATCAAAAGTGTGTGGGTGTGGCTATTTATTTATATTTTTTTAACACATTACCATTGAACACCATCAGATCCTCTCAGCAGGCGATGTGGGACCATCCACGATTTCCAGGAGGCCACTGGGAGCAAAGTGCAATGCCAGCAGAGATGGTGGTTGGATTAGCAGAGGGAATAAGGGATTGGTGAGGAATCTAACCAGGGTTTACGTGATTTTAACGCACACGTAGATTCCTTTTCAGTGAAGGAAACAGCAAATCATGGAATCCCAGGGAGCACCAAAATCTGAATGAGGATAATGGATTTGTGAGAAATCTAACCAGGATTTAAATTATTTTAACGTACACCTAAATTCCTTTCCATGAAGAAGACGGGAACAGCAAATCATGGAATCCCAGGGAGTGCCCAAATCCGGGTGTGGATAATGGATTTGTGAGAAATCAAACCAGGATTTAAATGATTTTAAGGTGCACCTAAATTCCTTAAGGTGAGGGAGGAGGGAACAGCAAATCACGGAATCCCAGGGAGCGCCCAAATCCAAATGTGGCAACAGAATCAGGGCTGCTTTCAGGAAAATTGCTGTTTTCCATGTTTCTGCAATAAAAATGATGATGTGCCCAAGCCCCAGGCCGTGAGCCCCCGGGAAGGGCTGCAATTGGTGCCTTCTGTGCCCCCCAAAGCCGAGCAGCCAAGGGGAGCCCAGGGACCCAAAGTGACACCGCGGGCTTGGGGACACAAATCCGCGGCCAAAGCCCGGCAGAGCGCTGGGCTGTGAAGGCTTTCCAGATGGGAATTTAAATGCTACATTTCCCCTTGCGTTGTGGAGCAGGTTACTTTACCCCTCATTTGTTTGCCATCTGTCATCACTTCAGAAATAATGTGTGTGTGTGTGACTCGTCACCAACCCGGACCAGACCCCACCCCGAATCACGAGGAGATGCAATTTCAGAGTAACTACAGTGATGCAATTAGGGGGAAATTTTCGTTTTGAGGTTGTTTCAGTTAGTAAACTCAGGGCTAACACTCCAGCCCTGGGTTTTTTTGTTGTTTTATTTGGGTTTTTCTGTTTTATTTGGGTTTTCCTGTTTGTTTCTGCACACACAATGGAGTGGGTGCATCTGTCTGGTAAATCTGTGATGGGAGCAGATCATAACAGGCACAAAAACGGACTGGGAATATGATATATCCACTCTGTTGGCAAAGAGCGTTCTCGCCTGCATTTGTGGTTTCATTTCCCTGCCAATTTGGGAGTGAAGTTCTGTACATAAAACCTGAGCACATGGGAAAAAAAGGCAGCTATTTATTTGCCAAAGAACAATGAGATGCTTTTTGCTCACCTGAATTTCATTAAGGAGGGAAAATATGGTGAGTTTCCCAAAGAGAAAAAGAATGGCAAAAGCCCAAAACCCAATATAAAAGAAATGCAATGAAACATAATGTAATTTCTGGGTTTAGCTCTTCCTCTACCAACAGAAATGAAATGCAGAAAGCCTCAGAAGTTATTACCTGTTTTGAAAATTTAGGTAAATAATGTAAGCATTCTCCTAATCTCCCTGGTTTTTTTATGGAATGGCCATGGAAGAGTGCAGTGTGTCAGCCACTGAGGCCAGAACATCTGTTCACATCCTTCCTTCCACCAGTCAAATGTGGGAATCCTGCTGGACTGAATTACGCTCTGGTCAGAAAATTCTGTTAAATTTATAGGACCAGAGGGACTGTGATGACAATCTCCTGGGGGCTTTTAGGTTTCATTGAGCTGATTCTCACTATTTCTTGGTCTGCTGGGTTTGAAGAAAGAAAATTCTCAACTAGTCCATGGTCAAACTGTTGAAGTCCCAGGGTAACCCTTGTGCTGCCTGACACACAGGAAAAGGTTTTGGGGTCTTTTTTAACCACTCGAGAGTGTTCACAGGGAGTAAATCTCAGAGTTACCGGGGTAATATTTGATAGCAGTCCCTGTGTTGGGCATGGGGGAGGCACCACCCCAGATCCTGGGGTCGGTTCTGGGCTCCTCATGACAAGAAGGACCTGGAGGGGCTGGAGCATGTCCAGGGAAGGGAACGGAGCTGGGGAAGGGGCTGGAGCCCCAGGAGCAGCTGAGGGAGCTCAGCCTGGAGAAAAGGAGGCTCATGGGGGACCTTGTGGCTCTGCACAACTCCCTGACAGAAGGGGGCAGCCAGGGGGTGGTCCGGCTCTGCTCCCAGGGAGCAAGGGATGGAATAGGAAAAAACTGCCTCAAGTGGGCCCAGGGGAGTCTTAAATTGGATATTTGGAATAATTTCTTCACTGAAAGGGTTGTCAAGCACTGGCAGAGGCTGCCCAGGGCAGTGTTTGAGTCACCATCCCTGGAGGGATTTAAGAGATGTGTAGATGTGGCACTTGGGGACAGGGGTTCGTGGACTTGGCAGTCCCGGGTTAACACTTGGACATGAGAATCTTCAGAGCCTTTTCCACCCTAAACGATCCTGTGATTCTAACTGGGAGAGCACGGTGCAAGTGACAAAACAGAATTCAGGACTATTCACAAAATGCAGCTGTAGGGGGAGGAAAAAAAGGGAGGGAAAGAAAGAAGCAGTGAGATTTCATCAGCTGCATTTCATGTGGGGGAACATATGGAGTGGTTTGTGCTTTGAAGGGCTCGGTGCCTTCAGTGCTCCTGGCTGGGTCCGGGGGCTGTGTGCTCAGAGCACATGTGACCTTGCCTTGCTCTGCCTGCCTCTCTCCCATGCCCATCTGGGACAATTTCACTGCCCAGCCCCTGAGTTTCTGCCCTGGAATTACAGGGTGTCATTTACCCTGGGTTGGAAAGCCCCTGTGGACTTCCCAGGCCCACAAGCAGCTCCTGCTGTTCACACCCAGGGCGGTCAGCTGGTGGGGCTGTCATTAAAATCTGATTTTATGCTCTCTGCGAGGGATGGACACATCAGGCACCACTCTGCCAGTGCCAAGGGAACAGAAACTCGGTGCTTCCGGGGGAATTGGGGATGGGAATTGGGATACTGCTACCATTTTTTTCCAAGAGATCAGAACCTTGCAATAAGCTTTTGAAAATTTCACCCATTTGAGCATCACTTACAAGATTAAATGTAAGAATGGATCTTATTCTGTGAGAAGCTTGTAACTAAGATCAGACTCGTTAGCATCTCTGGACAGATGGAGTCCTTCCTTTTCATATTTAGCACCCTTCAGTGGACTAAGAGTGCTTTGTAAATTATTCTCTTACGAGAGGTGAAGTTTTGTTTGGGGATTCCTTGTGTTATCGATGGAGTTAGGACATTTTGTAAAGGCAGTTTTTGGTGCACCTGTCTTGCTTTTCTCATGGTGACACTTAGGTCATTGATAATCCACAGTTTGCATTGAAATATTTTCTTCAGGTTTTGCGAACCATCTCTCAGGGACTTTTTTCTAGATCTCTGCACATCAGGGGAACTCCTCCAGGGCAGGAGGAGTTCAGTCCCCTCACGGCCAAATCCTAGTCTGGATCACACCATTTCGGCAAAGAGGACGACACAACCCCACAAATCGAAATTTCACATCTTCTCACTTGACAAAACTGCTTTGCTCTCTATGTTTAAAAACATAACAAGGAAGAGTGGATATTAGATTTGCAGGAGAACTCCTGCAAGGGTATGCTGGTTCTGCCATCCCTGCCAAAGCAGAACCCTAATGTCACCTGATGCCCTTGGGAAAGGAGAAATGGATTTAAGGATCAGAATGTGAACCCCAGTTAAGGGACAGGACCTCTGGTGCAGACTTTGCCACGTCTCCTTAACCCCTCAGTGCCTCAGTTTCCCAATCTGGGCAGCACAGGCTGACAAAATTTAGCTGCATCAAGCTTAAGGAGTGGGATAGAGACAAACCAAAGGAGGCGAAATAGGAATCCCTTCCTCGAGGCTTTCTGTCCGGTAAAACACAACACAGTAATTTCTAAATTAAGCTCTTGAACAGACAGAAAAGAGCTGATAACCACAGAAAAGAGCTGATAACAGTCAACCCATCCTGCAAATGGCAGGACACGGGAAAGGAGCGGGGAACCAGGCGGAACACGAAGTGTCTGTGGTTTCCTGGGACCCAGCCCCTGCACGGAGGGACGCAGAACCCGGGTGCTGCGTTATTGTGCAAATAAAGAGGCAAAGTGGGTGGGGATCTGGCTTTTAATGGAAACTGTGCTCCAGGGCCAGGCACCGCTGGGACTCCAGATGTCAGGAGCTGCTCCGACGTGCCGCAAAGCACCAGGAGATGCAAAGCGGGCAGCTGGAACAAAAGGTTAGGCTGCCTCTCTCCATGCCCCAGCGCCGGCACTGGGAACAGCAACAAAGTCCCCTGGCAGCTGGGGCTGCTCCAGCCCTGCGCTCCCCACGGCCGGGCCCTCGGCTCACTACACAAGCAGCACCCTGCCACTAAGCAAACAGGGTTTCTGTCATCCCAGCACTGCACAAACACCCTCCAGCAGGGCGAAAGCCTCCTCTCGTCCCCCTGCAGCCTGCTCCGTTCCCAGCCCGGAGCCCCCGTTACACAACGCGTCCCGCTCCTGCGGAGAGGAGAGCTGAGGAAAGCATTGCTGAGCTGAACAAACAGCCCCGAGAGCTCTGCTTTTCTTGGTCTTGCTCCAGTTTTCCTCCATCTTCATGTTCTCCAGAGGGCCAGGCTGGCTTCTTATGGGGAATGTTATGGATGGGTCACTTTGACCAAGGTAGAGAAAACCTTGAGAGAAAACAGCCTGCAGGGCCTGAGTGCCCACCTCACCATCCTGGTGCTCATCTGGGGCTGCTCTGATCCTCTGGGATCATTCCTTCCAGGAGAATGAGGGTTATCCCATCTCCCTGCTCTTGGACTCAGCTCTCCTCACAAAGACTGCTCCCTGCAGCCTGGGCCATCAGCGTGGGCCTAATTACTGGTAAAGATGCAGCAAAGACATTCTCAGGGATTGTCCCACTGAGAAATCGGGTATTGAGGTGAAAGGGGCAGGACCTGGATTCTCTGCTCTGAAGGACCGTGAGATTTCAACACTTCAGCTCTGCTTCTGAAGGGAACAAAAATCCTCCAGCTGTTGATACCGTATCCAGAATCTGGCTCTTAAAAATGCCTGTTCTCTTCTAATTCCAGTAAAAAAATAATAAAAAATTCAAAGGAACATGTTGAAAACGGTGCAACGAAACATTGAGGCAGGTAAGGAAGGAGGAAATGGCAATAATTTTTATTATACCAGCTGCTATTATTGGTGAACAACAGGGTTTGTGGCATGCAGCTCCTGCTTTGGGACTGAAACAGAAACAGTTTTGACTCCTTTCCAGATGGATCGTCTGGCCCAATAAAAGATGTTAGATGTCCTAGCATGCCTTACCCTATTCATTAGGCCTCTTCTGCTACAATAAATAATAAGAATAGTATATTTCTGTAAGAAAATGAGATTTCAACAGTGTTAGCACCTCGTCCAAATGTCACTCAAGAAAAGATACCTGGTTTTGCCAAACTCTCTTTTTCAGAAGGCACAGACTTTCCTATTCTGAGTAACAACTCAATTTAGGAGAAATTCTCAGTGGTCCAAAATAATGCATCGGTGTTGGTAAAACCCAATGATAACAACTTTCATTTGGCAAAAAACCCTAAACTGGTTGGAAAAGGATCAGAAAGAAGAATGAAAATGAACCCAGCAGAGGCATCACACAAAGCCTGAGGTCCTAGAACAGGACAGGGTTGAGAAAAATGGTATTGTAAGAGTCAAGAGCCAATTTTTGCCATCCACAGCAGAATTTGGAGTCCCATATCTTTGAGCACAATCCAATCACCAGCTGTGGTCAGAAAATGGTCAGAGAATTTGTGACTGAACATTTAAAAAAAGCCCCAAACTTAGGGCACTCCCCAGTTTCTGTCAGGTTACCTTCCATGCTTTGAAAAGATCGACATTTATTTTTCTTGTGTCTGTACAGAGCCAGGGCAGGGATCTCTGTTGGGATCTGTTTGCTCTTCCTGAACATTTTAATGCTCAAGCTCTGGCACCTCTCACACCCAGACATCAAAGCCTTGCACACTCTTCTCTCCACCTGTACCAGAGATCCAGGCAAGTGTCCTGTTAAACTTTAACCCTGCCTGTAACCAAATTCCATTAAAAAAATCATCAGGGACAAAATCAACTCTACTTCTGTCACCTTCTCTTGCTCATCCCATACAGCATCAAGTAATTTTAATATTAACCTCAGGTAGGCAGCAAGTTGTTCATTGTCTGTGACAGGAAATAATTCATTATCTATCTAAGGAAATTGAAGATTATTAGGTTTATTCATATGAAATAGGAGGGTACATTTTGCTGAAGAGCCACAGGACAGTACTGACAACAAGAGGCTACGTTTGGGAAAGAAAATGAGTCTGGAGAGAGTTGTTGGCTCTGGGAAAGCATTTCCAGTCCACCACTAACAGCAGAGTTGTCTCGGATGTGAAGGAGGGCAGAAAATTAAAACCATGCCCATGTCCCGAGACATTTCATGGTAAAACTGTATTTCCTGTACTTTCTGTGGCTCCCGTGGCTGCAGTGTTGGGATGGAAGGAGGGGCTCTGTGGGAAGGACAGGCAGGGGACGCAAGGAGGGGGCGGCACCAGGAGCTCACCTGGGGGTGGATGAGGAGCCACCAAGGATCAGGACTGAGGGGAGGGCACGGACAGGTGACATTTTAGTGGGGTTTGCTCCAGGTCGTCTGCCCAGGGAGACTCTGTGGGAGCAGCCTCAGCTTAAACCCTGGTCCTCGTGGGGGATTTCAGCCCAGCACCTCTGGGAGGGACACACGGCAGGGTAGGAACAACCCAGGAGGTTCCTGGAATGGGAACTCCCTTCTCCGGAGGAGGAGAGGGGCTGGGCTGGACCTGGTTCACCAACAGGGGGAAAAGTGCAGCTCAAGGGCAGCCCTGGCTGCCACACAAAGGGATTCCCAAAAACAACACCAAAGGGACTTTTCCTTTCCTCTCTCTGGTGAACATCCATCTCCCTGTGTCCGATGCACTGAGAGCAGCCCCACCCGCTTTTCCTTTCAGAGTTAAATTTGAGCTCCCAAATTTGTCCCTGATTGTTTCACAGTGCCAGTGAGCTTGGAGATGGCTTTGCCACTAGAATTGCCTCGGTGGCTCTGTAGCAGCTGTCTGTTCAGTGGTACCATGGGACCCATGCTCAATGTTTAACCATAGGGTTTCTAATAGGATTTCGAATATCTCATTACTTAGGGCTTAGAACTGCATTTCCAGCCCCAGCAATGTACAGACAACCAATCCTCTTATCCTAAGGCTTACATTACAGGGCTCCAGACTGCAGCTATTTCCTCAGGAACAACAGGAAGAGAAATTACTCACTCAAATTTTCTTCCTTTTAAATATCAGGACCAGTGAGGATGAATGTCCAGTTGGAGCAGGTGGGATTTTGAGTTGGTCTGTGTTATCCCACCTGCAGCTGTTCGTTCTGGATCTCACAAGCCTCAGACAGATTCACCCTTAGAACCCTCAGTGCCTGTGAGGAGCCTCAACACCTTGCTGTGTGTACAGAATCCACACTCTGAGCCCTCGAGACCGGAGAGAAACAAAATCATTTCACGGGCAGCTCCAAAAGTGCTTAGGGAATGTATCCCTTTGAGAGCAAAATATCCCCCAAGCTGCCTTGCTTACAGTAAAGCCCAGATATTGCCCTTTTACAAAGGGATCCAGCCCACATTACCGAGGAGTGGCTTACTGGTTAGGTTAAAAATGCTATTTTGTGATGAATTTCCATTAAATGCTTGGTTGTGCACTCAAAGGGATGGGCGAGGCACTGCTAACTTTCTCATCTCTGAGATCTAGTGAAAAGCTTCCAGGACAGAAAGCGACATAATCTGCTTTAAATAATTCCATTAATTTGAATAGTAGATGCCTATCTGGCCTTTTCAGATTGCTCTGAAAAATTCCAACTTTGATTTCAGCATTTCGAATTTGTCGTAGTGGAAAATAATTTCATGTGTCTCCCCAAACCTAAACCAGGGTGTCTTCACCAGCTCTGCAGGAAGCCAGCATTACAAATGATATTTCTTTAGCCTGGTTTTGTTACCTAATTTCACTGCTCTGCGTTTTCCCAGGAGATGCTGGCTGGGCAATGAACGAGAAGCATCACTTCAAAAACTCGGTGCGATCAGAACATCGTCCTCCCCGATATCCAAGTGCTTCCCTGCTCCTGGGCACTTCTCCTGAGCTCCAGGAATGCTGCCAGGCTGCCAGAGGCAGGGCAGCTTCCAGAGCATCTGTGCAGATGTGAGGCACAAAGCACCACAAGCACTGACGTGGCCTTTCCATCATTAGAACATCTCCAGTTGCAGAGCTGATGATTGCCATTGTCTCCGGTGCCTGGCAGCACCCTAGAATTGCTCTTTATTATTGAGTCTTGTGATTCTGCCTCTCCTCCTCCACATGGATTTTCTTACTACTGTGCTGCTGAATTTAAATATTCCTGTGGTTTTGCTCACAGCCCCCAGATTAGCATTTCTTGGGGTTGTTTGTTTTTTTTTTTCCTGGTACTGTTCTTGCAGTCTGCTCTTCCAGCCATTTACTCCCTATGAAACACTCCTTACCTTATTTATGTCATGCCTCCAAGTGCTGAGACATCTGGAGAGGAATTCACAAACTCCTGACATGCACTGAAAAAAAACAAAAAACCTCTCAACCTTGACAACATTTTTTTTTTAAAACTACCACGTTCTCACATTTGTTTTTCCATCACACACGCACGTTTGAGTGCGTTTGTGTGTGCAGCTGCTGAGGTCACCAAAGGGGAAACTGAAATATTTCTAACAGCTGAATATCTCCAGTTCCAAATTCCTTGACTAAAGGAAAGCAATCCTTACGATGGCAAAACAAAGGGAGGTGATGCAGAGATTCAGCATTGCAGGTGGAATTGGTTTAGGGGTGTTATTTCTTTCTGCACACAGAGCTGCTGGCTGGACCCAGCCCCAGGAAAATTTTCCTTAAGGGAGAAGCATTCAGCAGCTTTTGCTAAAATTGGGTCATTTCTTTTATCAAACAGTTTCATTAATGAAACTTAGAGTTTCCTCTGAAACATCTCCTTAATCTGGGGTGAGCTCAGGACACTTCCTACAAGATAATTATAGATGGAAATAAATTTTAAAAGTGCTTTGATTTTCGCTCTCATGAATCCTGTTTGGCACTGGGAGTGGTGCAGCACACACAAGAAAAGTCTAAGCCACGAGCAGGGATATGGACTGGCTACCAAAAACTGCTGCTACTTGCCAAGGCTTCCAGGGCACCTGCACCTCTCACCTTCCTCATTTTCAGCTGCAGAGCTCACAGTTAATGATACAAAACCCACGTGGAATCAGAGAGCTCCCTCGCTGGCACCTCTCACAGAGGAGGTGATGATTTGCTGCTGCTCCTTGTTTAAGCAGCTGCCACCCCCTCTGTCCTGACTGACATTTTCCACATGATGCTGGCAGGCAGGGACGTGTGTCCTGCTCCACAAACCCTGTGTGTTGTCCTAATGGCAGCTTAGTAAGGCCAAGCCTAGGAGTCAAATCGAGCCAGCTGCTGGTTACCAGTGCTAAAAGCAGCAAACTCAGCCCAGGACTGGGGATTTGTCTCTGAGCAGAAGATACTTTTCCAGCAGAGCTGCAGGGCAGGAACACTTGGAGTGCCATTCTCTGGCTAATGCTGCCACCTCTGAGGCCAGTGGACACTAAAGGGAGCTGGGAAAAATCCCTGTCCAGAGCAGCAGCGCTGCAGCCTCCTCCTGATCCCACAGAAAGCAGAGTTAGGTTCCCATTTAGCCTCAGGAAAAGGGGAAGCTGGTTAATTGTTCTGATTTGAGGTGAGGATGGATAATATTTGTTGTGTTACGGGATGAGGCTTTTTTGCAGCTGGTGTTAGGCCTCATCCCCCAGGAACACACTGAGCAGGCTTTTCAGGAGGTGGGAATAAACTCCTGCAGACAGTAACCAAGAGGAGCAGGCACCTGACAACATTTAACCCTCTCAGAAAGCACCTGCATTTGCCAGGCCATTCTTTTCTGGCTGATGAAGGCAGAGACAAGCAGGAGAATGGGGGAAAGTCAGCAGAGAATTAAAATTCCACCAGAACAAGAAGGCTTGAAAAGAGCCAGAATGATTCTGAGCTCCAAACATCATCGGACAGCGGGAGCTATGATTTATATTTATGATATAAATACAATTTATGATATAAATACAATTTATGGTCACTTTGAATCTTTTTTCTGCTTCCACACGAAGCAAGAAAGCATTTGCAGAAACAGCTGTGCTGCCTCTGTTCCCTTCCCTCGTTCTCCCAAGGAAATAATAAATCTTTTGAAGTCACAGCTCTGGGTTTTCAGGACTTTTGTGTGTTCCTGCCCATCAGGAGGGGTACAAACACTTGCAGTGAAAGACAGACCACGTTTATCTCTCTGAGGGACAGGATCAATCCCAAACCCTTTGACTTTCAAACCCAGGATCACATTGTTCATTTTTATCTCAGTTTTCAGCCTTCAAGCTACCCAGTCTCAGGAGGAGCAGCTCATAAAAAGTTGAGAACAGTTTGGGATCTCGAACATATTTTTGTGTTCAAGTTCGGTGCCCTTTTTCTTCACATGGATAGCTAATTACTGTTATCAGCTTAGGTTCTTTCAACTTATCTCTTACCTACAGGACTTTTATTTTAAATGTTCTTACCAGAGCAAGGCAGAAATTATCTTTACACTCTTTACAATCTCTTTAGTGTGGTGAAAACGTTTCTATTTTCCTGCTATAAACAAATTTTAATAAGGCATGCTCTGATTTCCTCAAATAATTCCTAACAACGACTTTGCATCTGAACTTTTGGGAAGTCCTCATTCCCAAGGACATAAAACACAGAATCCAAGCCTTTTTTGCTCTTTCTAAAATGACGTGGGAAAGCTTTTCAAAAGAACTTGGTAATTCTGGGTGCTCGATTTCAGAGAACAACCAGGCTTTCAGAGCACTGCTGCTCCTCATTTCCCAGAGAGAAATCCTTTCCCCATTTGTTGAGGACTTGAAATCACAAATTTAAGCAACCTTAGCTTTTCCATCTCACTGATAAATTCAGGTTGATTACAGCTACTGCCCCACTGATGCTTCTCCAGCAAGAATTGGACTTAATGCCCATTAGTGTTTGAAACTGGTTTGTGGAAGGGATAAGGAAAGAGTTTGAAGGGGGAATTCCATCCAGTGTGATGTAATCAGGTGGAGAAGCTGCCGAGTAAATTGAGCATCCCCAGCGTGTCCCATGCCATGGAATTCCCATGAGCTGGAGAAATTAGCTAAAAGGGGAATTCCCTGGATTGCTTGAGTGGCAGTGGATGGCTGGCACTGCTGGAAATGCCACCTCTGGAAACGTCCTGGAGTCTCCATCCACACGGCTCCTAAATCCCTGCTCTGTAATCCAAACAATCCATGCAATCCATGCTGGACAGCAGCAGGCCCAGGAGCAGCCTGCAGGGTGGCGTTAATGAATATTTGGGGTTGTAGGAACACAGCCCGGTGGGTTTGAAGTGACTTTAGAATTGTGAATAACAGCAGAGGAGGTGTCAGAGCTGCTGTGTGTGAAGGGAGAAAGGTGAAGCAGGCCTGGGAAGAGCTGGCTGCTTTTATGGTGTTTGGGGTGAAAGTCATGGCAGAGTTTAATGGCGTTTTCAGTCCTTGAGACATTTCTTTCCCTGCACTCAGCTGCTGTGATGCCCCATGAAATCTGTGCTTTCAGTGTTTGAACCCCAGCCCTGGCTGTGCTGGGTGAGGCTGAGGGAGCTGAACTGTGCAGTGAAGGTCAGAGGGAATGCTCAAAAATGCATGGATGAGTTTGGAAGAGTCTTAAGAGTGCTTAAAGGAGGTTTGCAGCCTTAAGCAGGGGTTAGAACTGGATGTGCACAGCCAGCTTGTGGCTGGCACATCGTTCATGCCCCGTGAAGTCTGCACGGGCACAGACACAAACATTTCCATCTGCAAGCTCCAGTCAGAAGTGCCCTTGCCCCAGAATAAGGTCCCGGTGTCACTTTGGAAGAATTCCTCACACATCTGTGCCACACTCGCTCTTTTTACACCTCTCTGTTCCCGAGCTGGGACGGGGCAGTGATGAGATGGCTCTGGGGAACAGAAATTTCCTTTCCCAAACTGCTGCTGCTGCTTTTCCAGCCTCTGCCACAGGGCTGGAGCATGTGGCGAGCAGGAAATTACAGGGTAAGGGTTGAAGAGACTTCTAAAAATTGATTTTTTTTTTTACCCTTCCATAGAAAAGCAGTGCTGGCTTTTCAGTGGGCTTTTAACATTAACTCCTGCTGGGATATGTGTTCCTGAGCGTGTGCACGTGTGGTGTTTGTTTGGGAGTTTTCCCACACATGAAATTATTTTTTAATAACTTTATGCAGACAGCAATGAACCAGCAAAATGTGTGACACAGTGCTAATGGGACCATGCAATCACCACCAGCAGCAGAACACAGCTCAACAGAGAAATACAGAATACTTGTTTATTCTCCCCGTGAAAATCAATGCTCTTGTAGCTGCTTAATTGCTTTTCCCCTCTGCCTCCTGTTCTTCCAGCTAAAATTGATTTTAGAACTTGCTTTTGCAAGGGGGCTCCCCTTTATCAGACGCCCACGGCCAGTAGAAAAGAGATCATTAGAGTGGTCATAAAATGTTTTGTGGGTGGGCTACAAATTTTTGGGGTTAGTTTGATCCCGAAATAAACAGAGACTGAAAATCCACCGTGGAGGGCTTCAATGTCTTTGCAAGGATACAGCCTGGAGAACTTCAGACGAGGACAAAAAACACTGCGCCACATCTTTGCAAAACGAGAGTGTCTCACCCTCTCCCCAGGAAATTAATCAGAGTGCAATCAAAATATATTTCCAGCTGCTGGAGTTCACTTCCTCCCCTCGTAGATGTTGCTCACACAAACCTCCAGCTCAAAGCGGTGTGGGCTGAGCAGCCGCTCTCAGAAGCTGTGCAAAGCGCTGCTCTCCCCCCTGCTCCCCGTGCTCCCGCTCGATGGGACCTCCTGGCACAGAAACCACAGGTGTGAGAGAGGAAAAACCCACAGCACAACCCCCTCGGGGCTGAGATTTACTCCAGATCAAGCAGCAGCTTCCCGAATGGCAGTGGGATCCGCACAGTCCCAGCTTGGGGCTGTGGCTTTGCTGTGGCATTCCCACCCTGCAGCCTGGGGTCTGTGGCTTTGCTGTGGCATTGCCACCCTGCAGCCTGGGGTCAGCGTGGCCTCGGAGGGAGAGGAGGGCTGAGACAAAGGGGTTTTCGGAGGTGATGTGGCAGCTGAGCGGGGCAAGGAGCTCGCTCCCTGTATCCCAGACGTGTGGCCATTCCCAGGAAAGCGGAGCTCCGTCTTGCACAGTTTTGGTTGGGAAGACAGATACCACAGCTCCGAGCATTCCCCGCCCCATCTCCTCCTTTTCTCCAGCTTTTATTGCTGAGCGTGACGCCCTAGGACATGGGATGTCCCTCTGGATAACTGGGATCAGCTGTCCTGGCTCTGCACCTTCCCAGTTTCTCCTGCACCCCCAGTTTCCTTGCTGAGCAGAGAAGGCCTCGACGTGTGAGTGTAAAAGTGCTGTTCACCAGCGATTCGAACACCCCTATGTTCTCAAAATTTGGCTCCAAGTCCAAAAATGAGCCTCCCACCAGGCACTGTGAAGAAAATTAACTCTGTCTCAGCCAAAAAAGCAGGACAGGGGGAGCAATTGCAGCTGCAGGGAAAACACGGGGTGGGCAGAATGGGGTGGAACAAGGCCAGATCAGTGGGGCTGAATGTTCTTCCTCCTGTGAAAGGAAGAACAAAAACCACTTTTAGTGCTGCACCAGGCCCTGCTTTGGCTTTTTCCGAAGCACAGCACCTCCCAAGGCACCGCTGCCAGCATTTCAGCAGCCACAGGCTCCCAGGGAACTGGTCCCCGTTGCCTTCTGGTGTTTATTGCCTTAGGTTTGAAAAGTGGGGGGGAAAGCCAAACCAATTCAGAGCCAAACCCCACAGCACAGAGGTGGTTTTAGGGGACTTGCTGCCAAACTTGAGAGCACGGCACCACTGGAACAGGGGGGCTGCTGCCAATCCAGAGCCTGCAGGTGGCTTTAAAAGTTGTTTGCGCATCCTGCTGGAGGAAAAAGCACGCTAGAGAAGGAGCAATAAGAAGAAACATCAAAACATTGGAAATATTGCGCTACTGAGCTAGAACTAATTAATTTGCCTAACTATCCTGAACAGACATTGCAAGCACACCGCCGACTGCAGCCACAGCGCCAGCAGAAAACACAAAATGCTGGCAGGCTCCTAAAATGGCACAAAGTGCATTGAATGGCTCTGCATGCAAAATCGTTGTCCATATTTTAATAATTGTATTTTTGAACTGGCATTAAGGCCTGACACAGGGATGGGGGTATCCAGTTACCAGAAGGTGATGGCAGAACTTCCACCGGGGAAGGGTTTGTCCCGGTAATTCCAATGTAAAGCCTGAATTAAATCTCTGGTGGTTTGTAATCTCCTTCCAGACAGATCTCTTGGTGCATTTGGTTGATAACTGAGGGTATTTTTAGCATTCCTGTGAGCGTCTAGCATTGCTCCGGGTGTTACTCAGTTCCGCACGTCAACAAGTTCACACAGCACAGCTCATGTGGGTTTTGGGGGAAAAGAGATTGGCACAGATCTGAGGACTCCCTTGTCAAAGGTCTGTTAAAGATTTTTGATGCCAGTGATTATTTTGAGCTGGGAGCTCGTTGGGAGATAAGGAGGGATGACATTCCCTCAGTTCTTTGTAGAGAAGGAGCCGAGTTTTGTTTGGCTGAGTAACACAGAACTCACTGAGGCTCCATTTCTTGTCCTGGCTCGGTTATCTGCCACTTTCTAGAGATCTCCTCTGAGCTGTTAGCAGAAATGTTCCTTCTCACTTCTCTGATTCACAAAGCTCCCCCAGTAGTGCCACAGCCCCTGGATTCCCCTAGAAAATCCCCTTGTCTCGGAAAATCAGGCCCTATGCTCAGGTATGTACTTGGGGATCCTCCTTTTCTTCCAGCCAACTGCTTTGAAACAGAAACTCTTATATTTAGCCTTACTATATCTTTTTTTAAAAAAATTAAAATATATTTGATGCTTTGAGAGAAGAACTTGATTTCTCCTTTTTTTTTTTTTTTTTTGGTGATTACCCAACCCCTTGGGTG
>VZRQ01004751.1:207918-264561 GCA_013397975.1 Machaerirhynchus nigripectus | reverse complement strand
GCTCGGGCAGCCGTGCCGGGCTCTGCGGAGCCTCCGCCGGGCCCTGTGCGCTCCGTGCGGGCGGCAGATGGCACGGTGCGGGGTCCGCGGGGTCCGCGGGCGCTCCCGGCAGCGCGGGGCTCTGGGCGCCGTGGAAAGCCGGACCGGCCTCGCCCCAATAATAAAAGTTATTTGCAGAAGGCGGAGTGGTTTATTTTCTTTCGTTTGCTCCTCAAACGCGTCTCGATGCTGCGCTCGCCCGCAGCGGAGCGCGGCTGCGGAAACACGAAGTGTCAGCCCAGCGCTCCGTTTCTGGTTTGTTGGTAATGGATTTAAAGCTTTAGTTATAATTTCAGTTCATCTGAGAGCCTCGCTCGGTTGCTTTAGAACTCGTTTAAAACTGTGTTTTCGACGGAGACGAGTGAACTTTAAAGAAAACCAGGTCAGCCATAGATTCCGGGCATCAAACCCTTTCAGGTCCCAGAAATAGCCTCAGAAGTAGCGTGACCAATTCTTTTTTTCATGCACAAAGCTCTCTCTTTTTTATTTTGGTTGGAATTTCTGACAGATACCGGAGCTCATCAACTCGATATTTCCAGCTTACTTTAGTGAAATAAGCATGCTTTCTAAGATTGCGGTTTTATGCAATTATATTAGTCTCCCTTGGCTATACGAGGTTTGAATTTCTGATAGAGCTTGTAGTTCTTAAAACAATAAAGTCTGTTTAGCACAAGGTTTTGTGTGCGTTTTTAGGGCTTAGATCTATGGGAAGGTGAGGAAGAAGATGACTGAGAGGAAACATGGATATGAGCTGTTATGGGGTAAGGAATATGCTTGGATGTTAATGGAAAAGGTTCAGAGGGGACGTTTTATTTCTAATATTCTGCACTCGAAACAAGGCTGTTCTTAAGTTGTTGCATCTCTTATAAAGTCCTGAAACCAGGATTGGCAAATATTTATCTTGCAGTAAGTGGGTCAGATGATAACATCTTCCACTGGATCCCTTACTTCTGCACTGGACAGCCTCGGTTGCTAAGTAGCTCTGAATTCCTAATCCCAAAGTCAATGATGTCATAATGACATCATCACATCCTTTCACCTGATTGATTCTCAGAAGAGAACAGTAATGAGATTTGATATACATGTCCCATCTCTTTAATATTCTTCCTCTGCTTCAGGGGATTTCCTGACCTGCCTGGCAAATTCCAGTGAATCACACTGAGCTCTAGCAAAAAGACGTTTCTTTTGGAGATGAGGTGGAACATTAAAGGGACAGTGGCCGCTCCTGGTCTTTTCAAAAGCCGAGGAACTTGGCAGCTTGTGTTTCAAATGTGGAGTTCTGGATATGGAGGGCGGTGATTTAAAACTCGGACTTATTAAATTCGCGTGCAGGTGCGAAAGTGGCTCGGGTTTCAAAGAGGATCAAGTCACTTAATGTGTGTGAGTCTGAATGCTGGAGGTGCTGCAGGGGGCACAGAGACAACAGGAGCTGTTTCAGCTGCCAAAATACATTTCAGTTCTAATGGTAAATGCATGAAACCTGTCAGGAACTGCCATGTTAAGAACGGTATTGAAAGGCTCTGAAGACAGCTCAGAATTTATTTATCTTTCTAATTAGGCAACATAATTGGTAAGTTTGAAGGATTTTAATAGCAACACTGCCATCACAGGGAACTCCTTGTAAGAGAGTTTTAAATCTTTTGAGTGTGTGGAATGTGTCCAGAATTGATGGGTTTGGTTTCTGCTGAGGTTAAAGGCACAAATGATGGCATTTGCTGATGATCAGCAGGGACTGCTGGTTTTTACAGTTGGTTTTCTATCGTGTGTGTCCATATGAGCATGGTCTGCATGAGTTTCAGGCGGTCCTTTTCCTCCTAAACAGCTATGTGATCATGAATTTCTTCACAGACAGCGAGTCTGAAAGATTCCAGCGTGTGTTTCACAGGCGTGCAAACCTTCCTGCTTCCCAAGGGGGAAACAAAGCAATTCCCGTTTGCTTTGTGGAACGTGTGGTTTCCTTTGGTAAGGCGAAAAGCTGAGCCTGTCTCAGAACCTTCAGAGGCTGCACAGACCAGCCTCGCTTGCTTGATGGATATCGTGGGTTGCTAAAACATATTTCAGAAGTAAACAATGATTTGCTGGCGTGGATGAGTCGGTGTTAATGTATTTACTGAAGGCACTGATTGCTGATTTTATTCCTGCTAAAGAACTGCGGTGCTGATGGCTCTATTAAGGCTAACAGAGTAGTAATGGAACATGAGGAGTGGGAACGAGTGGGAAGGTGGTGGGGGAGGATGTTTTTGGCTGTGTGTTGGAATCTATTCACCCTGCAAGTGCAATCCAAGCTCCAGCTGCAAAAGGGAAATTTCTAAATAATCTGCGAGAGCTCTGCACTCCTCGTACTACATGCAGCGACAAATTTCCACAAGCTTTAGATTCTTCCTGGGATGACTCAACTACGAACAAGTGATTTGGAAAAAAAAAAAATATTATCTCTGAAGAGAATCCTTGGTGACAATTTCCTTTCAAGTTATCTTAGGATTTTCCACTTGCCATGATTCCTTCTAACTCACGCCTGCCTTGAACGCCGGGGACGAGAAATGAATTTGGACTTGGGGATGTATCCGTGCCTTTCCAGGGCACGTTAGAGGGTCAGCTGTGACACTGGCAGGGCCGTGCTCTGAACGTGGTGACACGTTTGGTTACATAAAGCAGAGCACCTCAGCGCCTCGCCGGTGCTGGCAGGGCAGGGGGGATGCTGCAGCAGCAGCCCGGAGCCCCTGAGCAGGTGGCAGGGAGGGACAGGGCCGTGCTCACATCGTGCCAGGGCTCACGCACAGCTCGTGCAGGGGCTCAGCAGAGCACGGGGCAGGCGGCCCTCGTCGTGCCAACGGCAGTGAGAAATTCCATCTTCAGGTTTCTAAACCGCGACCAGTCTGCTTCAGAACCTGGCTGAGGCGTTTGTCCCCCTGCTGCCAGTCCTGGGGCTGTCAGGGTGAGGAGAAGCCCCAGCTTCTGCTCCCGTCCTCAGCTCTGGGTGAGGGTGGAATGAGACACCAACTGGATTATTGGATTTACTTTTTTTCTTTTTAAATGTAGGTCTTTAAGGGGAAAATAATATCGATGAAAGCTTCACAGCACACTTGTGTGAGCCTTTTATAAGGGCAACACTGGCAGCTGGGTGTTTGAAATGTGTTTTGTTCAGTCAGGTGGAAAGGTAGCGTGATAAGTGAATTCATCTGCATCCGGATCTTCTTTATTGATGGAGAAGAATCTGACAGAACATGGACAGGATTTGTCCCTTAGAAACTAGGAAGTAAAATAATTAATAATCCCAGTGACCTGCAGCCATCCCAAAGATCTGCAGCCATCCCAGTGACCTGCAGCCATCCCATCCCAGTGACCTGCAGCCATCCCAAAGATCTGCAGCAATCCCAGTGACCTGCAGCCATCCCATCCCAGTGATCTGCATCAATCCCAGTGATCTGCAGCAATCCCAGTGACCTGGAGCAATCCCATCCCAATAATCTGCAGCAATCCCAGGGATCTGCAGCAATCCCATCCCAATAATCTGCAGCAATCCCAGTGACCTGGAGCAATCCCATCCCAGTGATCTGCAGCAATCCCAGTACCCAAAATGGCTTTTCCACTCAAAATCGTTTCTGAAAGGATTCGTTGCCCAAAAATTGAAGTTATTTAAAAGTAATTCCTACAGTCAATTGTTAAACTGGAAAATTTTGTTTTGATGCCACTCCTGATCTTTATCTATAAGTTATATTTCAGAAGGAAAGTGATGTTAAGAGCAAACTCAGTGCTGATTTTAGCCTGAGGTGCTGTCTTAGGGTGACCTGTGTGTAAATGGAATCTTTCTGTGCAAAATAAGAATGATTTTAATGTTTCATTAGAAATGATGTTACAATGAAAAGCTTACAGTGAAAAACCAGTTCTTTTTATCCCAATTGTATCCATAAATTTGTCAAGCAATGCCTCCACAGCTGAGGTTCATTCTGTAGTGCTACAAAATTTTTGTGAAACAAGACTAAAATCTGGGATGGAAGAAAGGAAGAAAAAGTCCTGTCAGAGGTGCACAAATACATCACAAAATCTTCTTTTGAAAAACAGATGCTTTCATTTACCAACCAGTGAATTCCTTTCAACACAGACCACAAATTCCTAAGGAGATGATCCCAGTCTCATCCTGAGCTCTGCTTGTGCAAGGAATTATGATTTTTTTGCCCCCTCCCATCCTTCTGAAGTAAAGCAGATAAAACTCAAGGTGCAAACTCTTTTCCCAGAGAGGTTTGCTCAGTGTTTTCATCCCTTCACAGCAGTGGCTGTTGGAGGGGGGAGAGGTTTGTGGGAACCCTTGTAATCTGAAAGATGACTTCTGGAAGGCAAAGGGTACCACCAGCAATCCAGTCTGGGATTCGTTACTCTGAGTTCTGTGGTAGCTCAGGGAATCACTTTGCTTGTTGGGTGCTTTAGTTTGGGGTTTTTCCTGCCTTGAATGCAGCAGAGACTCCTCTGACAAGAGAAAACCCTTTGCTCTGCCCAGGTGATGCTGCTGTCTAACACCTCCCTGGATTCCAGCCCCCACCGCCTCCCCCCGGGCCCGTTTGCCCAGAGGAGCTGGGATGAAAGGAGGCAGCTGGTTAAAAACCGGGATCCGGGAATGAAGCACTGCCCCCAGCCATGGCCACAACAAGGGGGGCACTGTTTGGTGTTCTTCCCCTCCTCGGTGGTTGGCAAAGGCCAGGGACAGCCTGAGGAGACTCTTGGGCAGTCCCTCAGCACAGATGCCCACGGCTGCACTGCTGCTGCCCAGCCTCGGTGCGGGAATTTTGCATTCTGCAGCTTCGGTGCCTTCTGCAAACGCCACAAATGGCAGGAAGGGATGGATAAAACGACACAGATGCTTTAATTATGATTTGATTACAGAGCAAGCAGAGGAGTCTATTCTGAGGAATATGCAATTAGGGAAAATTCTGAGGACTATCTAACCTTCCGAAATTAAAATTAACTGGGATTATTTGAACGGGGTTTGAACATCTCTGAAAAAAGATATCATTCCTCAAGGATCCTGCTGCTCTTGTGTGCTGGATCCTCTCTGCCTTAGCAGATGGGCTTCAGGGTAACACAATGTCATCTTCCTCAGCTGCATGTGCTGCTTCCTTCACCTCCCAATCCCATTTAATTCCCATTTTATTCCCGTTTTAGCATGCCTTGCTGGTCACGTACAGGAGGGTGACACAGAGCCTGGAAGGAAACAGCCGTGCCTGGGTTGAAGAACATGAAAAGGGGAGCAGCTTAAGCATTCCTGGGTCACCAACTGAGTTTCTCCATCCCATGAGCAGGAAAAATGGAGCCGTGCAGGCTCGTGATGCACGTTCCAAAGGGAAAGTGGGGATGGAAAGTGTGGATGGAAAATTCCACGCCTTTTCCTCCGGCAAGTTATTTAACAGCAGGAACCTATATGATTAAATATGTTAAGCTTCTCTGTGGGCTTAAACGCTACAAATGGCCTGGATTTAATTCCATTGATTCCACTGGCTGCCGAACATGAGCAGAATTCCAAATCTGCGCCAGGGCTGACGAGCAGCACGCCTTCAGCCCCGGCGTAAAACCACCGAAATCTTGTGGAAGCTCCATCCCGGCGAGGGAATGATGGCTTTCTTTGTGTCCTGAGCTGAGCTCAGCCAGCTGGGCAGGCAGCGGCAGCCCTGGGGCTGGGGAGGCAGTGGGTCAGCCTGGCTGCAGGGGCTGGACTGGGGCCACGAGCGGGGCACGAAGCTCTGGGGTCGCGAACTGCGCCCAGACGCGACCCCTGGCAGCAGCTGCAGAGCTCTCGTGTGTCGTCTGCTTTCCCTCAGTGCTCAACACGTTCACCAGCCAGTGGGAAAAAGGGCCTTTTTTGGGTCTTATTTTCTGCAGAAGTTTTCAGTGTTTATCGCTTCTGCTTGAAAATTGTGCTGGAGGCGCGGTGTCAGTTGTCCAGCCTGCCGGAGCAGGACCTGCCAGAGCAGGACCTGCCAGGACCTCTCCTGGGCTCTGTTTGGGGTGGAGTGTTTGCTGTGGGGCTGGAGTGGAAGGGGGGGATGGCTCCCGCCTCAGCCAGCCCTGCTCCTGCTCTGTTTGAAACCATGGGAAACTGGGAAATGGGGCTTTGGTGCTGCCTGGCTGCTCTGGGGATGGAGGGGGTGGTGAGAGGGGCACAGCTGCTTCCCTCCACCTCCCTGCTCCCAGCGGGGATGGCTGACCTTGCTCTTGACCTTGCTCACCTCCAGCGGACCCCAGAGCTGCCCTGGCAGGGACTGTGGCCGGAGCAGAGATGCTGCTCAGGACACTCAGAGAGCTCCTGCCCTTCCCAACAGGTGCTGAGCACAATTAAACTCGAGCTTAATTCAGCAGCCTGCCCGTCTCCTTTGGCACTTGTAAGGACATTTTCTGGCGTAGTGCCTCATTTATTTATTTTAACGTCTCTTTTTAGGAGCCTTCAAACCCTCCAACTTCAAAGCATTTGTGTTCTTACTGACCCATGTGTATTTCCCGGGGATAAACCTCTGGCTGGCAACTTAGGGATGATTTGTCAAGGGTCGCTTTAATAAATGAGGTTATTTATTTTCTGCCTGAAATTCCCTGGTTGGTGACTAAGAGAAACTTTGTATTAAGCTGTGCAGAGCATAATGAGGCTGCTGTAATGCTTTGATGTGGAAATGCCTAAATGCCAAAAAAAAAAGAAGAAGAAGAAGAAAAAGAAGTGGTGTTATTGATAGAGCTTGCTCAAGGTATCTAGGGACAGTTTATATCAAGCAAATATAGATTATACTATAAAGATTATAGATTTTGATAATAGCCCTTTAAAACTTTAATAGCAGACATCATAAAAAGGTCAAAATCAAATTATTTTCCTGGACTGTGCTGCTGGTGGTTACGAGCTGAGCCCTGTTTCAAAATAAAGACCTGTGTGATATCAATTATAGAGGCATTCATGTTTCAATAGATGCGCAGGGAGATTTTATTTCCTCACACCTATTACAAAGCCATTCCTGGTGGCCAAACGGGCTGAGCAGGCTGTTAGATTTGTGGAATTAAAAAAGGCTGGAGTGGATTTGCAGCACGTTAGTCTCGCCTAATGAAGGTGGTTACGTAAGAGTCCCGTCCTCTCGGCTGCTGGAATTGTATTTCCCACGCCACCTCTTGCTTTCCATGTGTCTGACAGATGAGAAAAACAGACTTTGCTGCGTTTTCTTCTCTCCTTCTCGTGCCTGTTCTTGAGGCTCATTAGCACAAAGTAGCTCTGAGCCGTGCCTCGGACACCAGAGATTCTGGAAGCCTCAAAGAGCCGTGCTAAGGGAGCTGGATGAAGGATGCTGGTTGCCATGGGAACGGTGCATGTGCCACACAAGATAATGTGACTGCTGCAGCGCAGGGATCCGTGCTGAATATTGATTGCGAGATTTCCTGGATTCCTTGGAAGTGCTGGGCTTTGTGCCGGGTGTTCCACCTGGCAAGGGAGAGCGGCTCATCGGCTGGGCTCGGGCCAGGCAGAGTTTCCTCCTCCTCTACGACCTGACTTTTGCACGGGATGGGAGAAGAAGGGGCAGGAATTCCTGGGGAGAATTGTCCGGGTCACAGTCTTTCCTTGTGGAGCTCACGGAGTCCGGGGTGTTAAAGTGGATTTACTGCAGGGTTGGCACTGAGGCGCTCCAGGTGAGTGCCCTGACTCAACGTGACAATAAAATGCCCCAGGAAGCTGAACTTTCAGCTGTGAGATGTTTCTTGTGGTGGTTGTCACCTGGACACCTGCAAAGGGTCACAGCTCCCCTCTGTACCCCTTCACTGCTCCTCTTGGTAGCACTGAAAAGTTCCTGTTTGTCCCAGCTTGACAAGGATGAGTCTAACTAGTGGCAGAGCTGTACAGAAGAGTGGGATTAGGAAATATCAGCTCATTGGCAGCCAAACATTATTATTATGGCAGTACTGGCCATTTCCCCAAGCTGGGGGAGGGTAAAACATGAAGGGTTCAAATGGGGCAAGGTTACTGGGGAAGGTAAAACATGAAGGTTTTGATTGGGGAAGGTAAAACATGAAGGTTTTGATTTGGGGAAGGTAAAACATGAAGGTTTTGATTTGGGGGAAGGTAAAACATGAAGGTTTTAATTGGGGGAAGGTAAAACATGAAGGTTTTAATTGGGGGAGGTAAAACATGAAGGTTTTGATTGGGGAAGGTAAAACATGAAGGTTTTGATTTGGGGAGGGTAAAACATGAAGGTTTTACTTTGGGCCAGGATAAAACATGAAGGTTTTAACTTGGAGGAATTCTGTGTGTGAGCAGCATCACACTTGATCCTATCTTTCAGCTGAGATTGGGATTCTTGCATAAAAATGAACGAAGCAGGGCTGGTTCTGCTGTAATTTTGCAGCCTGAAGTTCTGGGTCCTGGAATGACAAAGAAACCCTGATTATTGCTCCTCTGGCCCAGATCCTCACTGAAATAAACCAGCAAAGCTTTATCTTCTTGACAAGAAGCAGTTGGGGCCACTGTTGCTCGGGAGGGTTGTGCAGATGAGGTAATGCAAATTAAATTCCTGTCCTTCTCATGTTTCCTCCCCCCGGGAAAGGTGATGCCACAAACTCCTGCTTGCCTTCAGCAGGATTGCTGGCAACTGGCCACCTGTTAGAGAAAATGTTGTGTAATTCTTGACGTTTCCAGGTTTTGGGAAATTATCTGGGTTGCTTCATACCTGCCTCGTGCCATTTGGATCCCTGGGTGTTGTCTGGAGTACTGGACCTTTGGGAAACGTGAATTAGAGAGGGGTTTTTTTTTTGGCAGCTCTTAATAAGATGCTTATCTTGAGGCAGAGATGGGGAACTTAAAATGTATCTGAGGTGTTATTTGTCAGAAATGTGTCTGAGAGGACAGATTTAGAAATTCCGGGCTGTTGTGCCCTCCGGGCACGATTTGCAGGTTTGTGTGACTTTGTTCCTCAGCACAGGTCGTGTCCAAGGAGGTGCTCAGAGAGAGACTCAGTTTATCCTTCCCTGCTGGTTTTGGGTTTAACCCAGCAGAGTTCCCGCTTTTATTGCCAGTTCCAAATCCTGACTGTCCAGGATCCAGCTTCTCTGGGCTCCTGGGGGTTTTGTAGAGCCAGGACAAACTGAGATATCATCTAAGACACCTTTTGATAACCAGGACACCTGCTCTGTAACGCACAGAAAGTTATATTTTAGAGCACTGAGTAAGGAGCTAGTGGGCTTTGGTGTGTTTAATTAAAGCCATTAGGGGGTTTTTTTTGGTTGGTTGGGATTTTTTTTGTTCAGTTGGTCTTTTGGGGATTTTTTTTGTAATGCTTTATTGTTTTCTGAATTTATGTAGTAATTTGTAGTGGGCTTTGGTATGTTTAATTAAAGCCATTAGGGGTTCTTCTTGGTTGGTTGGGATTTTTTTGCTCGGTTGGTCTTTTTGCTTGTAAGTCTTTAATGTTTTCTGAGTTTATGTAATAATTTTGCGGGTGAAAATCTTAGGTTTTTCCGAAAAGAAAATTTATTTCGAATTTAATGTGTGAACTAATTACTCAACTTGACTGTGGTGGTGGAGCAGTGCCCCACGAGCCCTGTGACCCGTCCCTCCACGTGCAGCTGCTGTGCACGGAAGGACTGGGATTTCTGCTGGGTGGCAGGGACCAGCTGGCCGGGCCTGCATGGGAACGAGTAAATCCACCCCCCACCATCATTTGTGGTGTGAATTTTGGGGTGCTCCGCAGCCCTCCCCTCCTCCTGTGCCAGGCAGGCTCCTGCTCTCACCTGGCAGGGTTTGAGGTGCTGTCTGGGGTTCTGGGGAGCTTCAGCCCAGGTAGACGTGAACAGACCAAGTGTCAGCAGGAACTCCAGCCCTGGCCTGCGCTGTGCACCCAGCTGGGAGTGGTTTGTCACCATGACGAGGTGACAATGTCCTCCTGACACTGTCCAGCCTGCAGCAGCGGCGCTGATTGACCCTCGTTTGTCCTTGGGCTCTCTGGGCTAGTCCTGGCCCAGGTCCTCCTAAAGAAAGCTCAGCTTTAAGTTAGGGGGACATGCAGGAATGTCTGTAACCAGGCACCGCAGCTTGGCTGTGTGCCTGTGGGGTTTTGTGGGGTTTTATGGGGTTTTGTGGGGTTTTATGGGGTTTTATGGGGGTTTATGGGGTTTTGTGGGGTTTTGTGGGGTTTTATGTGGTTTTGTGGGGTTTTGTGGGGTTTTGTAGGGTTTTGTGTGGTTTTATGGGGTTTTGTGGGGTTTTATGGGGTTTTATGTGGTTTTGTGGGGTTTTGGGTGGTTTTATGGGGTTTTGTGGGGTTTTGTGGGCTTTTATGTGGTTTTATGTGGTTTTGTGGGGTTTTATGGGGTTTTGTGGGGTTTTGTGGGGTTTGTGGTGTTGGTGTCTCTCAGCCTATTGCACTGCGCCCAGGAATTTTCCGTACCAAAACGGTGCTAAATTCGATGAAATCAGGGGCTGTGTTTGCACTGTGCTATCTTTCCAACTGCCGTTTCCCTGGAAAAGTAGACTTTTGAGGGGATAAATACCAAAGCCACGTGAAAGACAGGGAATCTGGGGCTGCTGTTCCGTGGGAAACCAGCCAGTTACCCAGTGCTCAGCTTCCCCGTGGCCCCGCGGGTGACCTCTCTTGGCTGAACTCCTCTGACCCCAAGAGCTGATGGCTGAGGTGTGGCGCACAACATCCTGTGATTCCACCTGGTTCACTGCACCAAAGCTGGGACTGTAAAGTAAATAAACTCCCTGGGGCTGGCTGTGTTTTAGGAGTGCAGGTGGCAGAAAAAATGTGGGTGCTGCCCCCTCCCCAAACCCACAAAAGCTCCTCCTGCTGGCTTGAACACAATAATGTCCCCGAGATCAGCCCGTGGAGCTGAGAGGGGAATCAGAAGGAATATTTCTGGAGAAAGCAGCGGGGAAGGGAGCCAAGTGTGTACCTTGGAAAGGGCAGTGCCTCGAACAGACCAACAGGAGCTTTCCCTGGTTGTGAGTCTGGCCCTGGCGTCTTCGTCCCTCACCTGAGGAGTGCAGGGAAGGTTCTGTTGGATCTCAAACACCAGCAAACCGGACTGGCTGTGGTTCATCCCTCAGAATTCCCTTTTTAAGTGCTCACAGCAGCCTTCCAGAGGAGGCAGCTTTGCCTGCCAGTGCATGGGCACGTGGTAGAATCTCATCTTCATGGCTGGCTGGAGGAGGAGGCTGATGGCTGTGCTCCCCAGCCACACTGGCGGGGCTGTGGGGAAGATTGTTCCCCCACATTTGCATTCAGCCACTCCGAGGACATCAATTTCCACTGAGCACGGGGATGATTTGGCTTTTACACAGCAAGAGTTTCCAAGGAGGCACTGGAGTGACAAAAGCTGTTGCCAGGGGTCTCCAAGGGACCTGACAGGTTTATAGAGTGATGATGAACTGCTGGGGTGGTCCCAGTGGAAATTGGGTTTGATAGGAATAATGAAGAATTGGAGGTGCTCAAGGACATGGTTGGAAAGCAATTTGGAGAGGCCGTGGAACATCTGGATTTGTCTCAGCATGATCCCTCCCACAGAAGGGAGCTGAGCTGTGACTGGTGGGATTTATTACAGCTTTATACCTTTTCATACTGAAAATTGAGCTTCAGCATGATAGCCTGCTCCTGTCTTTATGCAGATTACATAAAAATAAATGGGTGGCTGGTGGAGGTAATGTCTTGAGGACAGGGAATTTCATTTCCAAATGAAAACTCTCAGAGAATGTCTTTCATTTTACAGGAGCCCCTATATCTGAGCCAAAGCGGATTAGTGATGGACAAATATGCACCTGGAAAACGCTTAGATGGGCCTTTAAAAATGTCCCAGAATTTCCTAGGTAATATTTTTTAAGTCTGTTAGGATAAAACCACACGTGCTATTACGTGCAGCTCACATCTGTGCCAGCACTGACAGTGTTAGAAAGGCAACCCCACTTCGTTTCCTTTGTTCTACATATAAGAACTTGCTGCCTCGTCTTCTGGGCCACACAAAAGCTGTTTTATTTCCAAGGAGCACACGCTTGCTGAGTGAACCCTGTTTTTCCCATCATGAGACCACTAAATTTTCCTTTGGCCACTATTTTTGAAGTTGTAGAAAACCTCAACAGGATTGCACTGCCAGGGCAGAGCTGCTTGTGTTGGGATTTGCTTCAAGAGGTTCAGAAAAGGATTGCTGAGATATGTGAGTGTCCCTGTAGCTGCTGGTTAAAATCCAGGTGCGTGGGGGCGACAGGTGAATTATTTTCATTTATAGATGTGCTGACGTTAGAGGTGAGATGGAGGGGCAGGGGAATCATTTGCCTTCTTTAAAGGTGTTGTTTGAAATTCTTTTTATTCAGACTCCCTCCAAAGCTCATGCAGCTCATTTTTGGCCAGGACATATTGTGAGGATTAATTGCATTCATGTCAAAGTTAGCTGCTTCCCCCATCCATTCAGACAACATAAAACCACACTGGTGATGAGAAACAGATAGTAAAGCAAGCAGAATAAAAGTGGGCAGATTTCTGGGCAGGTTTTTGGGCAGGTTTCTCCCTGGGCGTGACCGAGGTGTGCAGCCTGAGGGCAGCTGAGCTGAGGGAAAAGAGCTGAGAGTGCCCAGAGATGTGTCAGTGGCACTTCCCTCGGGGCCAGGGACACGTGGAAATAATTAACACTGAAAAGGAGTGGCTGCAGCGAGGGGAGCTGGGCACCATCCCCCTCGGGAAGCAGATGGGAACCATCAAGGCCACCCTCCCTGCCTGCCTCGGCTGCTCACAGGAGGTTTTGGCAGCAGTGCAGAAATATTTGCTGCTTGCTGCTGAAGGAGTGGTTGCTCCCTCTTGCATCCTGTGGGATTAAAGAGTGGCCAAGGAGCCAAAGCCTGGGCAGTTTTTTGTCCTTGTGCTCCATTTTATTCTGCTTGGCCTGCTGAATTTTGGTAGCAAGAAGGTCTGCTTTACTTAATCCAGCTCTCCCCAGCAGGTGCAGGTTTGGGAGCTGGGTCCAAGAGAGGAGTTTGCAGCTGAAGAGTTTGAACAGCAGCAGGGAACAACCTCGGCTTGCAGTGCCTCAGTCTGCTCACTGCTTGCTTCTGGATTAGGAGTATAATTAAGCAAAAAAACCAAAATCTGCGGAATGCTTTAACCCTCTAAAAAACCCCAAACAAACCAGGCAAAGAGCAAAACCTCAAGAACTGTTGTTTAAGAAGCAGCACTGGGACACGAGAGATTATTCTGCTCAGCATCTGGCACGTGTGGCAGCCTAGCTCGTGTGTGAAAGCAAAATATCTGTCTGTCTGCAGCTCGTTGTGTTCACCGGGGCTGTATTCACCCACTCCTGCAGAGAATGGTGCTCTAAAGAGATTTACAGGGGTGCCACCCGTTCTGCTGTGCCCAGTGATCATGCTGGGATGGTTTCTGTGGGAAGCACGCTGGGAGCCACTCTGTGGATTTGCCACATGCCCTCGTCTTTTCTGCTGGTTAAGATCACACTGCTTTGTCTGTTTATTATTTTTTTAAGGCATTTGCCGTGTTTGTGTGTGAATTGATCGCAAGGGTTTGCTCTGAGCTGTATTCCCAGCTGGAATGGTTGTTGTACAGCAGTTTGTTCTCCACGGTGTTCCTGCCTTCAAGATGGAGGGTTGGCACACAGCTGCTGGAAATGAGAGGAAGCTCTTGGAGTGGGATTTGGGCAGCTGGAAGAGAGAGAAACAGGGTCTTTGCAGGAAGCCATAGCTCCACTGGCCTGGATGCCCTCACAGCAGTGGACAATGCAGTTCTGTGCATCCAGATGGGCATGGGGAGCATAAAATGTTGACTGGGTGGCAGCTGGGCTGCTGTGACTTTTTGTGTGGGAGGGTCCTTATTTTGCCCAGGAAAGCTGAATCAGCTATTGTTCTCTCTGGAGGATGGGAATCACAAAAGAATGCTGCTTCCATTTATTCTTTCTCGCAGTTTTAATTCAGTCCCAGCTACTTCACGTCACCGCTGCTTCCACAAAATGTTTCCAGCTCTGGAACAGCAAATTAAAATAACCTCCATCCAATTTAAAACAAGGCTCTATATTTTGTTTGTGTAATGATGACAGCTTCCTTAAAACCAGGGCGAGATTCCATCACTGGAATCACTCTGATACACACAGCACACCCCCGGGTTGAGTTGTGTGTGAGGGTGTCTAAACTTGCAAACAAACGTCTCCACCACCGCGGTTTGTTTGTAGGAGCCTCGCTCAGCGGGAGCAGGAGCTCCCTGTGCCATGTAGCAGTCAGGATTCACAGCTTCCCTGCGAGATCTACTACTCCAGGAATTAAAGAGCTCCTTTGTTTACAGCAGTGGCGGGGGGAAGGCACCCCCCAGGCTGTTGTTTCTGGCTCCTGACATGTGATAGAGCACGAGCGCGCCGTCGCTTGTGGGATCTCAGATTGGCACCCTCGCGGGGAGGGGGGATCTTCGAGGGGAGCTCGGGGCTGGCACTTCGGCATCTCGCCGTGGTGAGCCCCAAAAAGAGCTGCTGAACGCGCTGGGGGGTGTGGTGCATGATAAAGATGGGATGCTGGGAGAGTGAGACACGGGGGTTCGTACTCAGGAGCTGGGTTATGCGAGGCGTGGAGCGCTGCCTGGTAATTCCCGTTACCAGCTCGCAGGTAATGGGAATTTCTTTGCTCATAAAAGGCTTCAAGATCTGGTCCAGTGGATCCCGAAAATGGCAGTGCTGTTTGTGGAGGTGATTGGCAGCTGTAACCCCCCTCCTGCCCCCATCCACATCTTTCCTTCCCTAGTTCGTGCCAGCCATTAGACCAAAACATAATTAAATTTAGCATCTCAGAGCCAAACTAGACATTATCATTCAGCAGAGGGTTTTAAAATTTTTCTTAGAAGTCTAAGGAAGACTGAAACCTCAATTCCACTGAAATGCACATGTGTGTAATTTTGGCTCCATTGGAACATTCAGCTACTCTATTTAATATAATCCAATGGTGATCTTTTAGCAACACATTCTTAATGACATATAAATATTTGATATGTGATATTCCCATTGCCCATATAATGCTTTAAAGCAATCATGCTCCCATAGTTGTTTTTTCTGTCTACTTATTTTCACCACATGATACCCAAAAAGCTTCCACAGCTCAAGAGAAGCCAACTTTCCTCAGTTTGCTCCTTGTCTCTCACTGAGGTGGGCAGGGAATTGCTGTGAACTGCACAGGTTTTCCTACCCTGAACAGACCTGAAGAAACAGAACAGTACAAAAATGTGCAAACAGCACTGGCCCTGCTGAAGTGTGACAAGGTTTAGCCAGCTTTGCCCTGAGGGTTGCTATCCCTTCAGGAGTATTGGGAGAGTTTGATGCTTGTGTTGATAACAAAGCATAAAGGCCCCGTGGTTTGAAGATGGGAACGATGGAAGTGCAAAACTGGGGATATCTGAGTGCAGCCTGTGCTGGTGGGAGGCACTTCAGCCAGTGCCAACACCAGCAGGAAGCGGTATTTGGAGCCTATTTTCTCTGTTAGAAAATAAATAAGTAAAGGCAGGAGGATTCATTCTGACTTCCCTGATGGAAAGCTTCATCCATGGCAGCTGCCTCCGTGGGCCTGGCCTCTCCCAGGGTCTCTGAGCCACCTCTAGAGGTGATGGACACCTCCAAAATTCGTCATCACAGAAAATTTGGGTTGGGAAGAGCCTCTGGAGGTCACCAGGCTCACACACGAGCGCTGTGTGAGCTGGGTCTGCTGTTTGTCTGCGTTTGCCCAGTTTGCAGAAAAATGGCAATAAATCAACAAATTGTGCACATCACTCACTTTCTCTGCTTCTTCCAAGCACACAAATGTTTGTAGCCACAGGGAGATGAAGTTTCCTCTCCTTACTGCAATAACTTTATACCATGGCGTGCTATTTGTTTGTTTAGCCTGGTTAAAATTTGCTCTCTTTAGCCAAAAACTCTCTTCCTTCAAAGTGACATGGGCTCCCAGTGGAGGCTGAGGATATTCAGTGCTTTCCAGAGCCAAGGCCCCCGTTTGCACAGTCCCTGCAGTCTGGCAGGATATTTGGAGCAGGTCCATAGCTGCTTTAGGTTGGCTTAGAGCTAAATCACAGGGGAGAGCTCCTCACTCAGTCTGTGCCACGCAGATAAGAACTGAGATTTTTCTGGGGAGAAATCTGAGTTGTTTTGTTATTTTTTTGCACTTGGAGGGTATGGGATTAACTATAATGTGCATTATTCTTGAGGAGTCCCCAGTGCCTGGTTAATACCTGGAAGATGAAGCTCCAGAGGAGCTGGGACGTGCTGCTCACACTCAATATTGTGCAATACAAAAAGATTTCTGTCCTTGTGGAGAACCAAGCATTTGCTCATTGTCTAATAGGCAGAAACAGATTTTTATTTTTATTTCTTTGGGAAAAATGCATTTTGGAAAGGAGGTGATTAGTAAAGAATAAAGAAATGTGGAGTCGTATAAAAGACAGCTTTATGATTTCATTCCAGGTTTTGTGGTGTTGGGCTCCGGTAAAAAAATAAAGGAACTTTGTGCCTTGGTATGAACAGGTGCAGCAATTGCTTTTGAAATGAGTCCAAGCAAGTAACATTAAGTCCTCATTTTACACCTCAGTGAATGCTGTGCAAAGAGCAGAACTTCCCAGCAGCATAAGCAGATATAATTCCATTGATAGCTTTGGCGCCGGGCCTGTTCACTTAAAGCAGCGGAGTAGTATCTGCTCATGCCTCAGCAAACAAAACCTATTCTATTATATAGGTCAGGACTTGTTTTGGGACAGTCCTCGGCCTTTTGAGTGCTTCCCTTTCCAAGGTTAACGCTGCACTCCCAAAAGGAGCTTCTGTTCCCCCAGCCTCCCGTTTCTGGGGCTGGAGGAACTGTGGGGCCGGCGCTGCCTCCCCTCAGCTGGCCCTGCACAATGGGAGCAGTATTTGGCTTCCAATGCCTCGGAACTGCCCTCCCAGAGTGGAGAGGGAAGGGCTCCCAGGATGGATGGGTGAATGCACTCCTGGGCCCGGAGCCTGAGGAACACTTTTGGCTCCTTTAGAAACACGGCAGCTCTGTGAGACCACAGTGTTCCCGGCTTGAAATCCTGGGACAAAAGGGTCAGGGAACCTTCCAAGGCCGGGCTCTGCTGTGGGGAAACGTGGGCAGCTCTGCTGCTGCTCGGGAGGTGAAGGAGCCGCTGGGGAATTGTCTGTGCAGCCGCCTTTAACCGGTGAATAGAAGAGCGGTTTTGAAAAGGAACCGGCGCAGAGCTCCGAGGCCTCGCTGTGGATGGGGCAGAGAGGGGGTTTGGTCCCAAAGCTGTAAAAGCCTCCTGTGAATGAGGAGCTGCCTTGGGACTCTCTGTGGCAGGTAAGGAATATATATAGTGTGTATCTAATGTTCTGCCTGCTCACTACTTCTCTCCTTCCTTCTCATCCCAACCAGGAGCCAGGGACAGTGGAGGGAGAGGAAGGGATTTTGCTGCTCTGTTCCCTACTCCTGTAGCTCTTCCCCAGGAGCTCTCTGTGAGCAGGGCAGTGCTGCCCAATGGTCTTGCCTTAGGCTCAGCATTGTTTTCAGAAATGTTGGCACTGAATATTATCTTTTTCGGTTTTCTCTAAAAAATTCATCCGAGTAAGATCGTATTTGGAATATTTCTCTCAGCGTTCCCAGTCACAGGACCCAGAAAAGTTCAGTGCTCACTGGGGTTCTCTCAACTGCTGGGAAGCCTTGAACCAGTTGGGAACAGCTCTGCTTTTTTTTATATTTTACTTTTTTTCCCTGAAGGATTTGTAGCAAGGCAAAAAAAAAAAAAAAAAGGACATTTCCAATAATGGAACCATCTCCTCCCTGGCAGGTCTCTCACAGAACCATGGCTCAGTGTTTCCCTCCTGCTACTCAGCTGTGTTGAACTCCTGGGGTGTTACCTTAATTTCAAGCATCAATCCCACCAGCTTAAAGCAAAACTCATCCATTTTAGTGTAAGGGGAAAAAAAAAAAAAGCACAGAGGGAAAACACCTAATTCTCATCAAGTGTTGAATAAAGTTTTGAACAGAACACATTTTTCCTGTGCTGTCACTGCTGTAGGTAGTTAATAAACAGAAAAATAAAGCTCAGCTCTGTTCTCCTGGAGCTGGAGGAGGCAGCAGTTATTTGCTTCCCATTAGGAAGGTGACATTCCCAGAGAGATGGCCTAGAAAATTGTTTTCAGAGAGCAAGAAAAATCAGTCCAGGAGGGTTATTGAGCATCCAGCTCTCTGCTTTGCAACAAATTGCTGGGTACCTGGCAGCACATGGCTCTGTGACAAGTGTTCAGCCTGGCGGGTGGTGACAAGCGAGGAGATGCTCCAAACACCTCTTCCCTTTCACATTCTGGCTGAGCTTGCAGAGCTGGGCTACAAAATCCCCACGTTTGGGGACTTTTTGGGGACGTTGATGAGCTGAGCAAGGATATTCCATTGGTGCACAAGAAATATGGGGCCTCACAGTAATGCTGGGCTTGGGTTGCTGTTTTTGAAGTGCTTTTGATAGCACGTTGTGCTCATTTTCAAATTGTGCTAATTAAGTGGACCCAGTGATATAGGATAGAAAGCTATTTGGCATTTGTGGGGCTTTCTGCAGCAGCTTTGATGTGTGGTGGGGGTTTTATTTTGCCTAGAAGAACCTGTTCTGTTGTTTTTTGCAAATCAAATTTTTTTTGGTTTACTTTTGCTCCTAAATATGGCAGCACCCCTCATAAAACCAGAGCAAGGGGAAATAAATCCGAATTCATTATTCCAAAACACATCTCGCTCCCCTTCAGATCTGTTTGTCAGCGTTTGGCACTGTCACCCCTGTGGGACTCTCCTTTCAGCCAGGGCTTGGAAACTTTTAAATGGGAAGCAACTGAACACTCCCCAGCTGCTGCTGCAGCAGGCTGAGGGAAATGAGGTTCCGTGTGCCATTTGTATTCCCTCCGGGTTTCTGACCAGCATTTCAAAGAGAAGGAGAGGAAGAGATTTACTCCTGTGATTCCTGTTGAGCCCAGCTATTGTGAAGGGATTGTGGGAGCTGCAAAAGAGCACGGAAATACCTGTAGGGACAGATCCATGAGAAATAAGGGCGATAATTATGGTGCTCATTACGAAGTTTGTTCTGTGGTTTAACGGCCTCCTGGAACCTGGGACAGACTCCCGGTCACATCTGGGGTGGAATTCATCAGCTGTTTGTTAGAAAAGAGCTACTACAGGTCCACAGAATGCAATTACCAAAGCTGACACCTTTCCAGGACTCTGGATTTACTTTTCAGAAAGTGCCAAGGCATCTTTCACAGTCACAGGTCACGACTCTCACCCTCGGGATGGGAGGCAAGGCCGGGCTTACTGGGAAAATACGGTGGCAGAAATCATTTGCCCGGTGTATAAATAGCGTCTGCATGTGGTTGTGTTCCTCGGGAGAAGGGGGAGCCAGCTGAGCTGCCAAGCAGCACAGATAAATTGTATCTGAAACGGAAAATATCAGTTGCAGGAGGACAGAGGTAACTGGGACCATATGTTCCAATCTTTTCCTCAACTGAGCAGTCGTGCACTGCAGTGCAGACAGCTGAAAGTGCTCCACACTCATCTCTGAGATGTTCTGCATGTTCAGTGATGGCCTTGAGTTCTCTGGGGCTGTGGGAATCCAAAGATCTTGGGTGTTCCCTCCCTCGGCAGGAACCAGTGGCGAAGCTGGAGGAGCGAGAGCCAGAGGTGAGCTCGGCTGGTGAGGCTGGGGAGCAGCAGGGAGCAAACAACGCCTTGGGTAGGGGCATCAAACAGCTGGATGAGGTTTAGAAGTGATGGAAAAAAGGAGTTTCCTTAGTTTTCTACAGGAAAGAACGCCGCTCCAAGTTCTCTGTGAAGGGAACAGTGTGGAATGGGACTAGAGGCAGAAACGAGGAATGCTAGAGGTGGCACAGGAGTGTGAGTGGTGCGTGTGAGGGAGTGTCCAGCTGTGCTGCAGAGAACACATTTGTTCCAGAAAGTTACTTGAGAATGTTGTGCTTTTCGGCAGGAAGCAGGGAATATTCAAATACGAGCAAGTATTCAGATTTTTCTATGTAAATTTGACCTCTGGCTTTCTGAAGGCCAATGGAGCAGGGCTTTGCAAGGCCCAGGAGGCACATTAGCAGTGAGCAGCATCCAAATGACATTTCAAACACTAAATACAGCAACTCCCTCTCCCCTTATATCCCATCTGTCATTGTTCTGTCTGGCTGGCTAATTTACTGGAGTCTTGTCATATGACAGTTTATTTGTCCTCAGCACAGACTTATTCCACAAATCTAAGACTTCCAGTTTGGCTGAGGGGAGGAATATTGCTGCAGTGCAATTCTCATCTCGTCTGGGAGATAAACTACCAAAATCTTGCTGTGCTCCCCTAGAGCAGTGTGGTAGCACCCCAGCTCCGTTCTTGACCCCTTGATGGCCTTATCATTAAAAGCCACAAATCATCTGTCCTCACGCTCTGAGAACTGAGAGTCTGTGCTGTGGTAGAGGATCAGTGCTGTTAATCCTGAGCCTGTCCTGATAAAATGTTGTTGCTTGATGCTCACTGCACACCAGCTCCTAATTTACTTTTGTTCCCTTCCCTTACTTCTTTGCTGCTGTTTTTGTTGCCTCATCGCTGTGATGCCTTTTCGTGGTCTTAAAATCAAGAGGCGAGCACGGTTAGAAGGGGAAAAGGGCATTACCTTGGTATTTATTGTAAGGATCCTTAGGTGCACCACGACCAGGTCGAATACACCTCCATGCACCCCCGCAATGGCCACCCCAATCCCCTCCTCTATATCTGGTCTTACATTCTAGGTCTTACTAATTAGCATATCTATCAAAATTCCCCAATGAGAGGCTCGAATGAGCCCCCCTCCCCAAGGAACCTTCCCCTGGATGGTTCTATCTTAGTTTACAAAATGTGTTCTGGAGAGGACCTTGGGGCCTGGGCACACTGGCACCCTAACTACAAAGCCTCTAAAATGTTTCGTCTCTTAGCTTAACAAACAAGTCCAAGAATGTAGGCAAAAAGCACCAAGAATACAGAAGTTGCAAAAAGGTATAACAGGGGTAAAAAAGAAAAGACAAAAATCATCATGGCATCAGCTGCTTCTTGTGCGTTTTTTCCTGCTTGGCTTCATAGAACGAGATTCACAAGGGGCTGGAACGATCCTCCCAGCCCGGGAGAGCATGGCCAGGGTGTGAGCTGGCTGGGGAGAAGCTGTTTGTGCTGTGGTACCCACTTGGTAGACAATGCAACAGATGCTGCTCCTCTTTGTCTGGAGATCTTCCCAAACCCAGCAGGAAGCAGGGACAAGGCGGCGCCTTTTGGGCAGAACCAACAGGTGAATAACTGCATTCAGGAGTGGAAATTCAGAATCCAGGGGATCTCCCGCACCACAAAACACGAGCTCCTAGTCCAGCCTGTAGCCATCCCTGGCTGTGCTCTCCCAGCACGGAGAGGGCATCCATGGATGTGTCTCTGCCTCCCAGTATTGTCCTTGCTCCCCCTTTCCCATCACTCCGCTTCCCAGCAGCAAGGAGGTTGAGGAGTTGCCATCCCACTGTCCCAAGAAGGAGTTAAACCTCTCCTGCCGGAGTGTTCCACAAGTGTGAGGTGGAAGCAGGGAAGAACAGGAGCAGAGCTTCAGCAGTGCCTGTTCTGGAGGCTTTTACCAGCGACGTGGGGTTTTCTCTGCTAAGAGACCCCCTTTCCCTCCCCCAGGCTGCTGAAACGTGACTGTCTGTGGGAGTCTTTTCCTGCTGAGCACCGGGGCTGCTCTCAGAGCTGCTTTTTGTGCTCGTCTTCGCCAGGGTTTCTGAGGGGGTCTCTGATCTCTCAGAGAGGTCGAGTTTGCCGATGGAAGCTCCGCCTGGGAGCGTTCAAAGCGTGTCTGGCAGTGGCCTTTGCGTCGTAAATAATGAACATTTCCCAGGATAAAGTTTGGAGAAAGTGGGTGGGGGTGAATTTTTCAGCTGGGAGGAGGAGCATGTGTGGTTTCTTTTCTTTTTCCCTTCTCTGCTTTTTCAGAGCACTGCGCTGCCTAACTGGAAGATATAATGGCCGTATGAATTGCTATTTAATCAGGGATGCTAATTAAGCCTTCGCTCTTTAATGCTTTCATGGGAGAGCTGTATATGATTTGCAGTGGCTGGAATTGCAGTTGCGGGCGATTAAGCTGCTCTTGGCTTTGTAGGACCTGAAAGTGCAATTTTCTGAGGGATATTCAGGACTCAGAGAGATCCTGTCACCTTTAACATTTCCCTTGGTCTGGGAATGGGAGATGTTTGGAAAAGGAAATACTCTAAAGCAGCGAGGCAATGAAAGAATACAATTTTGGGTTTTAAGTAGCCTTTTTTTGAGTGTATAATTACAGTAGTGCATCCACTTTTATGGCACAGTTAATATAATTGAAGGTTAAATATAAAGCCCATCCTGAGAAAGGAATTTGGCTTGTTTTTTTCAGCATTGCTTGTTTTATACTGCAGCTGGGAAAGGCTCTGAGCTGGGGCTGTCTGCTGCCTTATCAGAGAGCAGCAAAGAGTTCCCACTTATGGATCTGAGCAATCCTTTCCGAACGAGTTGGTCCCACCAGCAAGTGAAAGGAGAAATTTAGGAAGTGGGACAGTACTTGTCAGGCTGATGTAGTACAGTCAAAACCAACCCAGGAGCTAAATTTTCAACAGAGAGCAAGCAGGTCTGTTTGTGATTAAGAACAGGCTGGGGTTTTTAGGGTTTGAGGGGTTTTAATCCCCCAAACATTATATCTTGGTAGCCGGTATCAGTGATACGGTGTGGTGGCCACTGTAATTTTGATCCTCTGGGAGCTGGTTCAGTAATCATGTCCTAGCCTGGCATCCAATAATGTGCCATTTCTGCATGGCAAAAGGGACAGAAGGGAGAAGAAAAACGAAGAAAATTATTCATAATTCTCTTTCTTGATCTGAATGCTTCTTGGAAAGGCAGCCTGCCCTTAAGAGAAGGGTAATTCAGAGGCATTTCAGATACTTGAGGCCGGAGAAAGAGAGCACAGGATGGAGTTTTTAGGTTAAAAGTGTGGTCCATAATCACAGCTCCTGAGATGAGAGGGGGGTTTTACTTCGCCTTTGGCAGAGTCCCCTCTCTCCCCCACTTCTTCCCTTGCTGCTGTGGCAGCCACCCCTCAGCAGGGCAGATGGAAATGGGAAGGTGAGGAATGGGAGCAGTGATGTCCTCACCAACAATGTCACATCTCCCTGAGAAAAGGTCGGTCTTTGCCCACTCCCACAGGCTGGGCAGGTTCCCTTTCCCTTGGCTCGGTGTGTTCCTGCACTGCTCTGTCATTTTTCACCACTAAATCATTTTACACCCCAGCCCCGCCGTGCCAAACTGGCAAATATCGATCGAGGGAACCGGTCCCACGGGCTGTGGCCACGCAAATGGGGCTGAAATTCCCCGTGCCAGCAGAGCCAAGCAAATCCCCGAGCTCAGCAAGTCAGCTGGGGCACTGGAAATGCTCCAGTGGGTGAGCTGATGAGCTTATTCAACAGGGCTGTGTGTGGCAGCTGAGCTGGCGTTTTCCGAGCCTTTTTAACTGCCTGGCTGCTGGAATGCTCTGCTTGGTGCTGACTCCGTGACACGTGGGGTCTTTCCACCAGCGCTCTGGGCTTTCTTTGGGAAGAACTGGGTGTGGCACCATCCTGCCTTCGGTCTGCCCTGAAGTATTTTCAATCACATACATCGAATAAATGCTCGAAAAGCAGAAATGGTGATTGTCACAGCTGATAATGAATGGAGGCTCTTCCTGCTTTGCATTTGAAACCTGTTCTGGAGCTGGGATTTGCTGTGTCCTTCCAGGTTTACTCTCTGCAAAGCATTTCCTACACACTGATTTGATTTTTAGCTTATTTCTAGCCTGCCCCTCTTTTGACAAACTCCACAGGCGTGTAGGAGCTGTTTATGGCACAGACAGTCAGACTTCAGGTGCTAAAATCTCCCCAAGGATCTGGATACCCAATTGGTGCTGAAGGGCTCATTCCAAGGTGTGGGAATTGGTGAGATGGATCCTTTGGATACTGCAAATTGCACTCTGATTTTGAGAGGGGAAGAGGACAGGCATTATGTCAGCTGCTCTTTTTAAGTCCATAGCGACCTCTGGAAAGTTGAATGCTCCCCATCACAGGAGCTCTGAGTGGGAAGAGGCTGCACTTGGAGGCATTTGCAGCCACCTGACCCTCCAGAGCCTGCTGGGTGATGTGGAAAACTTTGTGCTTCATGAAGAGGACCAGGTTCCCATTCCAGGTTCCCTTTCCAGGTTCTCATTCCAGGTTCCCATTCCATCTTAATCAGTCCCTGTTAGATTGCTGTGGCCATTCCACCTTTCTTTTCCCAGCTTTGCTGTAAAACAGACAAATGTTCCTCTATTGATTTTTGCCCTCTGGGAGCTGCTCTGGGTAACAGCCTGGCAGGAAGGGATTGCTGCTGCTGAGAGAACTCGCAGGCATCATGGGAGATCAGTGCCTCCCTCATTTGTTCCAGTGTGAAAAGACATGTTTTCCTGTGATCTGTTCCATGCATTTACCTGGAAATCCGCTCCTGCTCAGAAAGGTTCTCGGGGCAGTCCTGAGATGCTGATGGAAGTCGAGTGCATCGATACCAGGGAGCCCCTGTGCTGGGATAAAGTGAACTCCGTGAAGGGAAAAGCATGGAGTAGAACATGTGCTGTGGTGTGGCAGCAAAGGAGTAGTTGCTAATCCATCCTAAATCACCCTGGGTGCCTGCTGATAAATGACATTCCTCATCTGTTATCCAAAAGCAGCTCAGAAGACACATTTCCCTGATTGCCCAAAACAAACGCGGCCGTCCCCATTTTCAGGCTGTTTTCTCAGATAAATTAGGGAAGGGTTTCATTGCATCTCCAATGGCCTGAGGGCACTCTTCTCGCATCTCCACTGGAGGAACTCTGGCACAATAATCTGATTTGGACTCACTGAGATTAGGGTACTGAGTACTGAGATTGGCAGCACTTGAATGGCAGGAGTGTGCTCCGTGGTGGATTTGTGCATTCCCTTTTTCCAGTGAGGATCCTCTCTGCCAGCTCAGGGCCACGGGCAGATTTTCCAGGTGGTTAAAGGTGGGATTTCCAGATGTGGTTAAAGGTGGGATTTCCAGATGTGCTTCAGGAAACTGAATTTTCCCTGGTAGACTTGATTGCCAACTACAGCTCTGGCCCAAAGCAATGTCAGTGGAGAGAACCGACTGTTGCTGCTGGGTCACATTGGGTGTTTTGTTTATTTTCATACATATGTCCTTTAATCTGAGCTGGAATTTAGGGAGCGTGAGAAATTTTAAAGAGAAACACTAAGAAATGTGGCTTCTTGGGTGAATCTGAAGCACTGATTGAGAAGCAGAGGGTTTATTACTCTTCCTGTTGTGCTGCCTTAATCCCAAAGTCGGTCCAGCTGGAGTTCTTGGAGAAGCCCAGCTGCAGGGGAAGGTTTGATCTGTGCTGTTATTACTGCTAATTTCATTAATAATAGAGCTGCTGCCCAGGAAGAGACTGAACTCCTGAAGCAGAAATATGCTCAGGCTTTAAATGCTTCAGTTGCAAGGTGGTTTTGTTTACTCTGAGAATGTATTCCCCACCAAAGCTGCTGCTTCAGATATTTTAATGTTGGTTTTATGCTTGCTCACAGTCATTAGTTTGCAAATGATGATTGAATTAGCAAATTAGATTCCTTCACCCTTGGCAAGTGCCACAAACCTTGCAACTGGAAGGCTGTGAAAGTCTGAGGGGGAGAAAAAGCAGTTCCTCAAAAAAAAAGGAGGGGTGAAAAGCACCAAACCAAATTATTTGCTGCAGCAAACAAGGTTCTATCTGATGTAGCTGAATGCATATAACTGGGTTGGGCTTTTTTTTTTTCTATACAGCCATGTGAGATTGAAGTGGTCTCAGTATGAATGTTCAAATCCTCAAGTGTGGATCTGGAAAAACGTTTCCTGATATGCTCCATCAGGGCAGGCAGATGAAAATAAAGCTGTCAGTCCTGCAGGCTGCTGCAGACTCGTCCATTTTGAGGGCAAGGCAAGCGGTGTGTGCACTCTCACCTGATAGTAAAACACATTTTTCCTCCTTAAACTTCTTGCTGATGAACTGTACCTCTGGAAGAAAGGCAAGCTCGAGCTAATCTCCTCCAGGGGGAAAAAAATCATACCTCCCATGTGTCATATTTTTGCTCAGGTGGTTTATTATTCAAACAAATGGCGTGGGGGGAAGGTAACTCCCTCCTTTGCCTCCTAAGGCTTTTTACTGAAAAATACGCCCTAGAGATCACGGGGAATGTGTTTTGTAGTGGCTGAGAGTAAATAATTCAACTTCTGCCTTTGGATGAGCAGCTGCCCCCTCAGAACAGAGATGGTGAGTGGGCTCAAACAGGATCTAACACCTCCCTTTGGACAGGGCCTGCCATGTCACCAGCAGGATGTTCCTCAAGAAGCTCTGCTGTCTCTCAGGACATTTGCCTGGTCCTTGCCAGGAGCACACCTGGCACTGAACTTACCCAAGTGACCTGTTTTATCTGGGACCTGCAGGTTTTCTCCTTCTCCTGCTTGCTGGTCTGGGCTCCTGATCAATTATCCCAGTGAATTCATTATCCCAGTGAATTCTGGTCCAGTGTGGGCTCAGCATCACTGCCAGAGGAGTTCCAGGACTCCAGGCACTTCTTCTGGGGCACAGACTGAGGGCAAAGCTGTCCCAGAGGTTGACAGTGGCTCTCAGGTTGCAGAATTAACCTTTGCTTCTGGATAGTCTTGAGTTCTCCTTGAGGCCTTGACGTTCACCAGGTGGTGCCTCACCTTTCTGTGTGATAAAACTTTGAGCCATGGCAGAAACCAGCATTTGGTGCTGTGGGGCCCCACGGCCCTTCCAGCTGGTTGGCAGTTCTGAGCAATGTCACTGCTGGCACGTGGATATCTGCTGGTAAGTTTGCTGAAAATGAAATAAAACACAAATCAGTTCCTTCTCGAGGCAGGCAGTTGTTAGTCTGTGTTTGTACTGCAGCCAGTAAAGTGGATATTTTGTCTTATATTAGAAATGACTGATTGGTGTGAGAGCCAGACGTTTGTAATGGTCCCAAGCAAGGAGAGTTGTTAGCTGGCACACAAGGGATGCCTGAGGAGATTGTTCAATATATTTATTTATTTTGACCAAAGCTGCAAAGCTGTGAAGCTTCTTTACTTCCTTGAAGCTACAGACAGGTAAAACCAGAATTCTAGTGATGGTTTTCAATGCGTGTCCTCCACACTGGAAATCTTTGTAGTATACTTCAATATATTCAAAATAAACCTATTTAAACCACCCAGGTGCACTTTTAACGTGATGAATAAAATGCCACACCACAGATATGACTGCCCTGGAGCAAAGGATCCCTCCAGGAAGGGATCCCAGGTCCCCTCACCCAGGGCCTGGCAGGTGCAGGGAAATGTGTGTGAGCAGGGGCTGCCCCCAGAGCCTCAGGTGTCACCTGACAAATCCAAATCTGAGCCCCAACGCCAAGCAGAGACTTCCTGCCCGAGCGTGCGAGAATTCAGGAGAAGGTTTGTGTCTCTGAAAGGCCAATTAGTTACAGGAAGCTGACCTGAGGTGCTGCTGAGTTGTTGTTACGGGAATTAGGGCTGGGATTCACGGCTCCAAAGTCCCCCCCAAATGCATTTGCGTTGGGTTCAGAGCGGTGCCAAGGTTTGAGAACAGACTCTGACCCCAGTGCTCGTCCTCAAGGGAGGCTGGAAATCCCTTGGGACAGGCGTGAAGCCTTGCCCTGCTGGTATTGTCATGCAATTGAGCCATCAGCCAAAACCAGCAAGGACTGGTTTTCGTGCCTTGACCACTTGCAAAATGCTCAAATTTATCTGAAGCTTTTTATTTTTATTATTTTTATGTTTCCTTTTTTTTTTTCAACTGAAAAGAAAACAAATTGTTCTATTTATCTCCCACCTTCAGAGTGAGTGCCCTGACTGTTTGTCGTTATCACTTCAAGCCAGGAAGTTTTATAGATTTGCAAAGCACCTCGATATTGCAGCTTCAGATTCCTGATTTGGTGTGGGGGGCAAAGAATTTTGTGTTTCCATTTAAACTGCTTTTAGTTCAGACTGAAATCCCATTTAAACTTGAAGGCTTGGATTGAAGTTTGAGGATCAAAGAAAACAGAACAGATAGAAAAATGTGGCTTTAGCTCGGAGCTATATCTGAAAAGGGTAACCTCAGATTCAGGGCTTTTCTGCTGTCTACTACACCCCCTCCAAAACGGGCTGATTTCTCCAGTTGCTCCTGCCAAGAGTCTAAACTGCATTAACATGTGCGTGTGCCTGCAGCCTTTTTTTGTTTGCTTTGCTCCGTGTGATAGCTGCATGTGAGAGTCACCAGTGTAAAGCCTCTCCTTGTTCAGAAAAGAGGGCTGTTTGAAAGAAGCCACGAGCTAAAACGTGGAGGCAGCCCCAAAATTAGAATCGTTTGGATTAGCAGTGTTGGCAGCTGCTGTTGTCAGTCGAGGGGCTTTGTAAACCAGGAAACAGCATCTGCCAGAGCTTCCTCCTCTCCACCAGGCTTGGGGAAGTGCAGGCCTTGCGTTGGGCTAAAATTGGAGAAGGGGTTTTGTGGGGGCTGTGGGAGGGGGAAAAAAATTACAATAAAATGATAGAAACTGAAAGAAGCTCGACTTGCACGAAGGTGGCACAGCCAGCCTCTAAAAAAAGGGGATAATTTAGCTCTGTCAGAATGTGTTTCTAGCCCTCACTCTGATGCTTGGAGCTCCGTGGGTCCTGCCTGGCGGGTGGGTCTGGGAGCTTCAGACCACGGCCCCCTCTGGATGTCACCCAAAGTGACTTGCCCAGTCACACAGACAAAATCCGATCTCAGAACAATAACTCAGCCCTGGCACTTTTGAGCAGCGTTTTCAGGTTTAAGAGAAACTCAAATATCCCCCAAATCAGAAGCACTCACTGGAGGGGGCAGGAGAAGCACAAGGGACACAGCCAGAGCAAAAATGCTGTATTTTTGTGGCCCGGATTCTGTAGTTTTTTTAGTGCTTTTGAAACTTGGTGGCTTTAATTTTTCTTCAGCATCACTTTACAGAAATTGTTTTTCTAATCCTTGTGGTTTCGTACGTAAGCATGAAACTGAAACTTGGGTAATAATTTAAGGCTAATAAAGAGAATTGTAAACACTGTTAAAACTTTTTTTTCCCCTCTCTCCACCCCACCCCCACAATGGTGAAGATGCCCCTTTTCAAGCATTGAGACCCAACAGCCTTTTCACATTAGAGATCCATTTTAAGACAGTATCTGGTCTAAATTTGGCCTGACTGGGCATGGGGAGCTACGTGGGAAATTAGAGGCTGAGGAACACCAAGCATCTGGTGAAAATCTGGGTGTTTGGGTCAGATTCTGTGGATTTTGGCCTTGCAGTCTTGGTCAAACCAGTGTTGGTTGGCTGCTCCTCTTCAGCACTGGGCTCTTGTAGCAGTGCAGTGCAGGGAGTGACACAAAACGGGCTGCTGATCAACAGGCAGTGTTTTGCTTTAAACGTGAGAAGTTCAGGCTGGAATGGTGCCCTTTCTGATGCATTCTGACGTGCTTTTCTACCTGCTCTTACCCAAAACAAAAACACTTCAAAAGAACGGCACAGAGACAGATGGGAGCTGCCTGCAGCCCTCGAACAAACCCAAACCCCGGGGGGCTCGAGCAGCACGCACAGAAGGCAGGCAGAGTGTTTGATATCGTGTTTTCACATCGTGTTTTCACCAGAGGAAACATTTTACTTGGTGGATGTGGCACCTCCAAATAATTTAGGCAGTGTGTTGGTGCTCACGGGCTTCCGACACCGCTGGTGACCCCTCGTGCTGAGTGCCCAGGCCTGGCTCTGGCAGATTTGGGCACTGGTCTGGCACAGCAGTTTCAGGGCAGCCAGGACCACCTTCTCCATCTCCTTTCCCTCATGGAACACTGCCTGCCAGCAAATTTTGCTATGGCATCCCAGGGCATTCTCTTCTTTGGGAAGAGAAATGGCACCGGGCTCAGAGATTGGTAAAAATTAAATAACAAACACCGCCCCCAATCACTTACACTGAGATTTATTCTTTTCCCCAGTGACCGTGATCCTTGCTGGAGCTTTTATGTGCTTTTATTTGCCTTTATTCGCTTCCACGAGGCAAAAAGTCTTTCATACTTAGTCATTTGTACATGCTGGAGATGAAAAGAGGCCTTTAGGAGAGCGTAGCAGCATTATTATTGAAGGTTAAGGGATTGCGCTGGCACGCAAAGAAACTCTGCTCTAAATTCTGCCCCAGCCTCCTGGTTGGGCAAATTACTTTGCCTTTCTGAGTACTTGCTGCTCCCTTTTTCTGTCCTGGCTTCCTGCATTGGTGTGTCTCCAAGGACGGGCTTTGTGCAGCTCCCTGGGCCGGCAGAGGCTCAATGCCCCTAAGGCAGGAAGTCAGAACTGCCCAACTCCTGCCTGCAGCAGCTCCCCGGGGCTGCTGTCCCACAAACGCCAAAAAAAATGGTGCAAAACAGCAGGAGAAAGGGGTGGGTGGGCTGTTTGTCACCCTCATCCCCTCCCAGGCGAGGGGGTGGGAGACGGGGAGCGGATCTTGTGGTTGGGGGTGCCTGTGAGTCAGAACCTTTGATTTCTGCGGTTCAGCACAGGACAGGAAATGCGCTGCTCCACTAAATTTGTGTCTGGCTCGTTTCTGTGGCCAAGATGGATCAGGAACTTCGGGTTATTTCCTGGGTGTCAGCAGAGGGACGATGGAACCCGTTGTAGCATCAACCCCGCTGCTGACTGGCACCAGCTCTGACCTTTTTTGAGCCTCTCCGTGTCCCCCAGCCGCTGCGTTTTCCACCCTGCAAACCAGTGTGGGCTCTCAGGGAAGGCCTTGGGGTCTGCAGGGCGACAATTAACACCAATTAGGGCTAAAGAATGACACCCAACTAATGCAAAGAACAATGGACAGACCCACTTTTATGCAGCAGTAACTTGTGTTATCATCCTGCCCCATTAAACTTCAGATGGACGGGAGTACAACCAAGAGTCCAAATAAATATGGGAATGCTGTCCTTGCTTTGCTAAAGCACATTTTATTTACTGAGTGGGAGCTAGGAGTGAATGTGTGCTTGCAGTAGATGCTGACTATTATATTTTGTTATATTTATTAATTTTTATTATATTTATTACGTGTGTTTATTTATTATTATATCATTATTCTATTTATTATGTTTATTCTATTTATTATGTTTATTCGATTTATTCGATTTATTCTATTTATTCTATTTATTATATTTAATCAGCCTAAAAGCTAAAATTAGAAATCGTGGCAAAGACTTTATTGCAGAGAAATACAACAGTGCAAACAGCAAAGGGAACACAGTTCCAGAAGGTGGGAATCACCAAAGCAGGCAGGTACTCCAGAGCCATTTGGTTCTGTTGTAAATTGCTGGAAATCCAGACAAAGTTTGGCCCAAAATGTTGTGGTGTGTACATATTAAGTGGTAGGAGCAGATTGTGCTAATGTGGGCTGAGGAAAAAGAGATCCCAAATAGTTTATGAGTGTCCCCAGCCTTGTTAGAGCTCCTGGGACTGACTGGGAAGTGTTAATCAGTGTGAAAGCTGTGTGAGGGACTGGTTAGCAGTTGGTTCTGATATAATTCCGTGATAGGTGGAAAAAGCTTCTCCCTCCAACATCTGTTGTCTGTTTTAAACAAAAATCTTACAGGGCCCAGGAGGGGAGGTCATTACATGGTTGTAAGAAAAAAATGTGGATTTTGCAGTGGGCCTCAAGCAGACTCCCAGGATTGTCAGGAGGATTTTGCACTCGTGGTATAAGTGTGCTTTGCTGTATTCTGACCTTGATGTCAGCAGGAAGAACAAAATCCACTGTCTTTCAGAAATAACCTTGCTCTGGGCTACGTGGCCAGCACTTTTCATGATTCTGCATCTTGCATTTCTGCTTTGTTTCTCTTTTCTTTAATTTTACTGGGCTTTTTTTTCGGACTAACTACTAACCCTTTTAATTGCACAGGTATACATTGGCTTGTAAATTCTTTAGAAATACGAAATAGTTTTTTTTGAGGATTAAATGATTAATATTTATTTAAGGAACTGACCATAATATGTCCTTGATGGCAACACTGTATAAGAGACAAGCTCTCTCTGCAGGTCAGAGCTTTTTATCTTTACATCAAGAGGGAATTTCATACCAGAAGACCCACAGAAATTGGCTGTGGATCTCACCACCGAGCTGAAGCTGAACCTGGGGAGTAAATACCCATTCTTTGGGCTCTAAATTGCACAGGTACCTCCTCAGGAATACCAAAGTGTGAACAGTTCTGGTCACGTTTTGGGGCTTTTTGGGTTTTATCTTTATTTCTGGAGTGCCGAGTTATCCTTGTACGTGAAGGTCGGGAAGCTACAAAGCAGCTGCTTTTCCTGCCCGGTGGTGGTGGGCCTGTTTCCAAGCCGTGGTTAAATATGACATCCTTATCATTTCTTTGGGTTCTTGTGGCAATTTGTGCATCCCAAGAGAGACAGATAAGGCTGGTACACTTTAAGGAGAGGCAAGACAGGCTATTTTTAGGAAACTATTTTCTTTTTTCCCTTCACTTGCAGACTCTGCTGTGTAGCTCAAGAGGAAATTTGTTTCCTTAGGGGTAGCTAGAACTGGGAGCAATCAGATGAGTTTTCGTGGCGTGTCTTAGGGCCTGAAGGAAAATTGTCTGGCAGGAAGGGCCCTGGGGTGCTGGGGACAGCAGCTGGACACGAGCCCAGGGGTGCCCAGGTGGGCAAGAGGCCAATGGCCCCTGGGCTGGGTCAGGAATTGTGAGGCCACAGGACCAGGGCAGGGATTGTCCCCTGTGCTGGCACTGCTGAGGCACCACCCCAAATCCTGGGGCAGCTCTGGGCTCCTCACTCCAAGAAGGACCTGGAGGGGCTGGAGCGTGTCCAGGGAAGGGAACGGAGCTGGGGAAGGGGCTGGAGCACCAGGAGGGGCTGAGGGAGCTGGGAAAGGGGCTCAGCCTGGAGCAAAGGAGGCTCAGGGGGGCCCTTGTGGCTCTGCACAACTCCCTGACAGGAGGGGGCAGCTGGGGGGTCGGGCTCTGCTGCCAGGGAACAGGGACAGGAGGAGAGGGAACGGCCTCAGGCTGGGCCAGGGCAGATTTAGGTTGGATATTTGGAAAAATTTCTTAACCAAAAGGGCTGTCATGCATTGGAGGAGGCTGCCCAGCAGAGTGGCTGAGTCACCATCCCCGGAGGGATTTAAAAGATGTGTAGGTGTGGCACCTGGGGGCAGGGGTTCACGGTGGGCTTGGCAGTGCTGGGTTGATCAGGGATGGGCGTGATGATCTCACAGGGCTTTCCCAACCTAAATGATTCCATGGCAATCCTGTCATCTCTCACCACGTTCCTGTATTTTCCCCGTGTTGTGCCAAGCACTGTGTGGGGAAGGAAGGAGGGAGAGGGAAATCCATTGGCCCGTTCTGCTGTTACTGTCCAGGCCTTGTCTCACCCCTTGTTGGAGCCCAGCTGTGTCTCCCCACTCCAGTGGCTCCTTCCTTGGAAAAGCTGGTGCTCAAAACACCAAATTTCCTCTGGCCTGGGGCTCCCCACAGCAGGAATTGCCTCAGGAATTGTCCCCCCGGTGCCCTGCTGGCTCTGGGCAGCCCCAGCAGCTGGACCAGCCCCTGCTGTGGCAGACGGAGCCTCCAGCTGCTGCCGGGGGCCCCTGCATCGCTTCCACCTCAGTTGCCATCCCGACCTCAAAACTGGCCCCTTGCTCCCAGGCCAGGGCTCCTTTTGGTTTCTCTGGCTGCCTGGAAGATGTTTCTGGAGGATTTAGAGACCAGGCTATAAAGGAGTACACCCCATAATCCTAGGAAGGGCGGGATCTGATTTAGCACCTTCTCAGTGGGGAGCTCAGCTACAAAGATCAGAAAAGTTGGCAAAATGTGAAACCTGAACATGGGCTCCCCTCTGCTGGGCTTTAAACTGAGCCAGACCCTCCCTCTGTGTCCTTCTGGTGATGCTCTTTGTAGCACCAGATTACACCAAGGAACTGGACTCGGATGGGAGCACATTCTCCACATCAATGCAAAATTTGTTTTAAATAAAAAGATCTGCTGGACAGAGCTTGGTTCTGCCACGCTGCTTGAACTGTGCATAGGCTTGCATGATCATTTAAGCTAAATGAAACAATGAATTATCTGGAAGCTAGGCTTGCAGAAGCAGCAGGCAGTAGAGCAAGTTATAATTTATATTTGAAAGGCAAAACTTGTCCAAGTTGGTCCAATGCCTTCTTTCTGGCCTGTGACATCTGCCTGATGTTGGAGCCTTCCCTACTTTTAGTGTGTCCTGTGTGGAGAAGGGCAAAGATGCTTTGGAACTGTTGGGGTTTTGATCAGTAGGGAATTAATTGAGATGAGCTTTCTCTGCTGCTCCAACCATGGTGGTGCCTTCTCCTGGTGAATATTTGGCCACCAATCACCATCATTTTTGCCTGTGACACTGAGCCCTCCCTCAAGCCTAGCTCTGACTGCCCTGTTAGGTACCTCTCTGCAGGGCTTGGGACAGGGATGTGCACAGGGATCTGGGTTTGAGGTCGGCACAGCTGGATTAGAAAGCTGTGCCAGAGGAGAGAAGGTTTTCCCAGGTTTAACTCTGCAGTTCAGGTTATTTCATACATGAGTACAGCTGGCAGTTTGGTGAGGTGATGTTTGCAGGTGACTTTGAAACCAGTGAGCTGGGGGTTCCAGAAGCAGGTACTTGGATCCCTGCTCTTCAGAAGTTTCAGGCATCCAAAGTGGAGAATTCTGCTTTTCTCAACACTGACATTTATATAGACACGTTAAAAATCAGTTTCCACGTCCTACTTCAGGCACCACAGTCCGCAGAGTGCATCTGATGCATTTCCTTCTACTCTGCCCCACTTCCTGGCCTGATCCTGAGCAGAAATGCGTGCACAGCTGCTCGAGCACAAATAGAGATTTCCCCGCTCCGTGCTGCCACGAGCAAGAAAACCTGTGAGAGATGACAGTAATACTGCTGTTCACTTTCATTTTCCGCAGCCAGCCCTAAACTCCTCCAGTCCACTTTTGTGCAGCCCAGGAGGGAGAAAAATGCTTTTGTGCAGCGGCCCTGCCTTTGTTGCAGTTTCCCTGGTAGTGCCCATGCCCCTGGCTGCTATGTGAGCTTGGCTCTCCCAGGCCATTCTTCTCCAGCGTGGAGCTGCTGCGGGACAACCAGCTGGGATCCAACCCCCGATGCAGAGGGCTTTCAGCCCTTGGCTCAGCAGCCCTAGTAACTGAAGTCAGGGAAGCTCTTTTGTGCCCTGAGGAATGTGGTGGGAAGCTGCTGTGCCCTTCCTAGCACACTCAGGGTTGGCGTGGAGGGAGCGGGGGAGCAAAGCCCGAGTTGTTTAATGGACCTCTCCATCTCCTTCCCACAAAGCTGGCGCTGGAGAGCGAGTGCCGTACCTGCTCTGCTGCCTGACAGCTGCAATTTGTATTTCCCTCTGCCCAGGCCAACCCACGGAGCTTACATAAGTGTCTTTCTGTCCCATTCCATGTCAGAGCAATTTTAAATTTAAATCCCGGTGCTGTGGGATATTGCCTAATCTGATTAGAGAGCGTGTACCCGGGATCTTTGCTGCTGCACTGCCAGCTCTTCTGGGTTCTTGTGTGCAAGTCAGGAAGCACTGCAGTGTGTGGAGAGTGTGCACTGGAGGTTAGACTCTACTCCTGTTGTTGTCATTTATCATCATTATTTCCTAGGCTTGGGGAAAAGTTACTTTTCAGAGTTTGGAAAAACCCCTACTTTCAAAACTGTGGAATTGGAGTATTTTTTCATTGTCTGATGCTGATTTGCTGTATGACCATCAATGCACAAATGTCCATGCATGGATGTCAGTGCCAGAAAAATCTCCAGCGTGGTTTCCAGTTGGAATAATGGCACCAGCAGTGGCAGGCAGGAAGCAAATTGATCAATCCCCACCTCCACCCTCTCAAAAGGAGCCCCTGCTGAGCCTCTGGGCTTGCCACTGGAGAGGTTTCGGATGCTTGTGGTGTGTGCAGTGGTTGTGCTGTGTCATAAAGTGCAGCACATCCCCACAGGTGATTGTTTGAACCACTGTTTTCAACATAAAATAATACAAAATATATATAAAGCCTATTTTTTTTAATATAAAAAGCCCCAGGCTGCCTCCCAGCCCTGCCTCGCCCTCAGCAGAGATGTGCTGGGGTGTCTTGGGAAGTTTCAGCCTTACAGAAGTACTGAAACAGGTCTGGGCTCCTTCCTCCAGGAGGTTCCTTGCTTTCTTCCTGAAGATTTCCCAACTGACCCTCTGGTTTGTCTTTGTCACCGAGTCTTGCACTGGGCTGAGTTTCTCTCTGCACTCAGCAGAGCCTTTGATGCCCACCAGACTCTGCAGAGCCCGGGAGGGCTGGAGCAGCAAGGACAGGCTCCACGCCCAGCCCTCACCTGCAGAGCCTGTTTGTAGATCTGAGGGGCTGAGTCCCTGTTCCTCTGAATCCCTGTTCCTCTCCATCCCTGTTCCTCTCCATCCCTGTTCCTCTCAATCCCTGTTCCTCTCAAACCTTGTTCCTCTCAATCCACGTTCCTCCTGGCTTGGTTGCTCACTTCTGACTCAACCCACATCCCTGGTGCCAGCTGGGAGCAGGAATTCCTCCCTCATTGTGAACCAGAGATGTACATACAGACCTCTCCATGCAGTGTGGGGTTGTTGGAGGGGGATTTTATGTTGGTTTGGGTTTTTTGTTTCCACTCATCCTGAACACACTCAGCCTCTTCCAACACTTGGAAGCTCTGCTGATGACAAAGCCCAACCCAAACACAAACTGCAACAACAACAACAAATCTAATGTAGTGCAGGACTTTTGTGAAGTACCAGGACACCCTGATGGGTTTTTTTTCATCCAGACTGCCTTGGCTGAAAAGAGCCACGTTCAGTTCTGGCTGCCGAGCAGCAGATGGAGCTGGCAAACTGCACATCTGGGGCTGCACCCTGGAGCTGGCTCCAGCCGCCCATGGATGGCCCTGCAGCTGGGCAGGTCCCAGATCCGGGGTGCTCTCAGTCCAGCCTCTCATCGGGAGCCCCCCTTTGCCACCACAATTATCCCTGTTTCCTCCTGCATCAGGGAACGCACTGCCTGGAGGGCCCGGAGTGCTGAGCACAGCCAGGAATGGTGGGTTTGGTGCAGGAAATTGGGCAGGCTTGCGTTGGGATGTGGAAAACTGGGCCCCCTGCTTTGTGAAGGGAGATGTCCGCACACGGGGCTTGTGAGGATGTAGGACACAAATGGATTCTCCCTCTCTGTGTCCCGTCTGGAACGGAGAGGAAGGAAGGTTACCAGCACCATCCTTGTTCTCTCCTCACCCCAGCCACACCTAGGGCTGCTTCTTCTACAGCTTCCAACCAAAAACTTTCTTTTTAATAGCTGGATGTGGCTTTATAATAAGCATTATAATCATGCAGTGATCTAAAATGAGAAGTCCAAGAAAAGCACAGCCTTTACACGTTATGTTTCTTTTATTTATATTATTTATTTATATTATTTATTATATATAGTATTATTTATATTATTTTGTAAATTTGTATTATTTTACATATTTATATTATTTATATTATTTATTTTATTTATTTATTTCTATTATTATACTCGTTACGTAATTCAATTGTAATTGTATTTATTTATTTATATGATTATGCATAAGTTTCAATTAGAAATGAATGGCTAATAACCTCAATCCTCCTTTACACAAATCTGTAAATAGAATTATTGTTGATCTCTGCCTGACCTCGTGCCCAGTGTAACCAGCACAAGGTGCATCTTCACCCTGGCAAGTGTTTCATGTGTTGCAGCCTCTGGTTTGAGCACTGGGCTGACAAGAGGTAAAAGGAGTTACCAAGAGAAAACAGACAGTAAATTGATGGTGGATGGGTCACAGAAGGCACGAAAAGCATTATTTCAGTGCAGTTTTTCCCAGCTGAAGCAGAGCTGTGGAAGTTTGTGGCAGCCACAAGCACTTCAGAGCTGACTGAAATACCCCAGGTCATTTCTCAGAACCCATATCTGCTTCCTTGATTGTTGTTTTATTTAGATTTTGAAACTGTACACAGCAACAGAAATGGACTTTTAAGAGGCCCATGAATGGTTGGCAACAGAAACTGAGCATTGCAGGCTGTCATCTCACTGTGCTTATCATTTCAGCTTCACGAAACATTTGTCTTACATTAACAGCTAATTATAACCACATGTAAAACTTGACATCATTACCCAGGATTAAGTCCCGTTGCTTGATCTGGTTTATTGTTTAATTCCTTTGGGAGCATTTTAGGGAAAGGTGTTTTAGATAAGCCAACTTTCTAAATTCACTGGTAAGCCGCTATTAGAGGTGGCAACAGCTATTTCTTTATTTATTTTTTAAAATTCTTTCTGTAGACTCATAAGAGGTCTACAGGGACAAAATGTAATCACCGGGTCTTGGAGATTTTTTTGGCTAATAGTGAGCATTCTAAATTTAGTATTAATCCACTATTAGAGGTGGCAACTGCTGTTCCTTGATTTTTTTTCTAATTCTTTCTGGAGACTCAGATCTATAGGGAAAAATATCATACGTGTGTCTTGGAGATTGTTTTGGTTAATAGTGAACATTCTAAAATCAGTATTAATCCACTATTAAAGGTGACAACTGCTCTTTCTTGGTTGGTTTTTTTAAAATTCTTTTTTCTGTAGACTCATAAGAGGTCTATAGGGAAAATGATAATAAGTGGATCTTGGAGATCGTTTTGGATTAATAGTGAACTTTCTAAATTCACTGTGAATCCACTATTAAAGATGGCAACTGCTATTTCTTGACTGGTACTTTTTGAATTCTTATTTGTGTAGACTCATAGGAGATCTGTAGGAAAAACGACAATAAGAGGATCTTGGAGATTGTTTTGGATTAATCCTGAACGTTCCAAATTCACTGTGAACCCACTATTAAAGGTGGCAACTGCTATTACTTGATACTTTTAAAAATTCTTTCTGTAGACTCATAAGAGATCTATAGGAAAAATGATAATCAGTGGGTCTTGGAGATTGTTTTGGTTAATAGTGAGCATCCTAAATTCAGTATTAATCCACTATTAAAGTTGGCAACTGCTGTTTCTTGATATTTTTTAAAATACCTTCTGTAGACTCATAAGGATCTATAGGAAAAATTATGATCAGTTGTCGTACTCAGACACGAAAGAACCACGCAGACGCCGTTCTGTCAGGATAGGGCCTGGGCCAAAAGAGAGAGAGCAAGAAGGGCCAAGGTAGGGCAAAGAAGAAAGAAGAAGGAGGAAGAAGACTGGCCCGGCTCTTTATTTTGTTAGTTATATATCTTTTTAGAGACAACCATGGATTGGAGGGTGGGGTTACCACCTCTCCATGACACTGGTCAGACCAAAAGTCTATCATATTTCTCCGCCTAACAAAAAGAATGACAATAATAGATACTGGTAGGTAAACATGCCTGATGCTTACAGTAAAGTGCCTGGGAAATTCTACTACAAGAATGAAAACATAGAAAGGCTGCAAAACTCAGGGCGACAATCAGTGGATCTCAGAGCATGTTTTGGAGGGACTCTGTTGAGTCAAGAACAAACCCCTAGGGCAGAGCCCAGCCCTTCCACGAGGCCTGGGGCCGGTGCGAGTGTCTGAGGTGTCCCCGTGTCCCGCAGGTGGCTCCGGACCGCGGTGAGGCTCCGCGTCCCGGCTCCCTGGGCCGTCCCCGCCGACGCCGTCGCTCCCGCGTGGATCGCCACGAGCCGCAAAGCTGCTGTCCACGTGGACTGGTGCTGAAATCTCCCGCCCGGCCGCCGCCAGAGCCTCGCCAGCCAAGCCCAGAGACATGGCCACCAACGGCACCAAAGTGGCGGACGGACAGATCTCCACCGAGGTCGATGCCTCCATCACCAACGACAAGCCCAAAACCTTGGTAGTAAAAGTGCAGAAGAAGAAGACGGACCTTCCAGACCGAGACACGTGGAAAGGGAAATTTGACTTTCTTATGTCCTGTGTAGGTTATGCCATTGGCTTAGGGAACGTGTGGAGGTTTCCGTACCTGTGTGGCAAGAATGGTGGAGGTACGTTTGCTGCGTCCCCGTTGCTCTGTTGGTGTACTGAATCGCCATAAAATGACCAACAAATCAAAATTCGGCTTTAATTGCTCTTTCATACATATAGGTGGTTTTGGTTGGGGGTTTTTTTGTTGGTTTTTGGGGGGTTTGGGGGATTTTTTTTGGAGTTTTTTTGGGTTTTGGTTTTTTTTTCTTGTTGGTTGGTTGGTTGGTTTGGTTTGGGTTTTTGGGTTCTTTTTTTGTTTGTTTGCTGTGGTGTTTTGGGGTTTTTTTTGGTTCTTTTTTTGTTTGTTTGCTGTGGTGTTTTGGGGGTTTTTTTTGGTTCTTTTTTTGTTTGTTTGCTGTGGTGTTTTGGGGGTTTTTTTTGGTTCTTTGTTTGTTTGCTTGCTGTGGTGTTTTTGGGGGTTTTTTTGGTTCTGTGTTTGTTTGCTGTGGTGTTTTTTGGGCTTTTTTTCCTAGTTTTTGTTTTGTTTTGGGTTTTTTGGAATTTGGTTGTTGTTTTGGTTTGGGTTTTGGGTTTTTTTTTTTTGGTTTTTTTGCTTTCCAGTTGTCCAGGAGGTTCAGAGCCACCTTGGAGTGCAGAGCTCTGCTTTGAGCTCTGCCCTGAAATTTATTCTAACTCCTAGCTGGCAGTTGAACTTAAAAGACCAAAAAGTATCAGAGCAGAACTAAAGCAGGATGCCCTCCACCCAGCCCTGCAGATCCCTCTCTTTTGGGCTGTGTTTGGAGAGGGTTTCATAGGCTTTGTAACTCTGAGCTCCCCACAAAAGGCTGGCTCCAGCTGGAAAGCAGCCAGGGCTGGTTAAAGCCTTTGTGCTCTCTGTGAGAGGTGAAGGCAACAAAGTCTTTTGGATTTCAGCTTTTTACTTCAACAGAAAATACTTAAATGATGGGGAGATAAGTTTTTCCTCCTATTTTCACCTCTTGGGGTGCTGGTTCAGAAGTGCATGTGTGATTTCCACTAACATTTTTTAAAAGTTCCATCTGAGAGAAGAAAAAACCCTGTGGGTTTCTTTTCTTACATAACAGGGATGCAAGCAGTGGAAATTCAGTTGTGTTTTTCCCCGCAGTAACAGACTTCTAAAAAACTTCTTTTTAGGTGCATTCCTGATTCCCTATTTTCTTACTTTAATTTTTGCTGGAGTGCCACTGTTCCTTTTGGAGTGTTCCCTTGGTCAGTATACATCTATAGGAGGCCTTGGAGTGTGGAAGCTTGCTCCAATGTTCAAAGGTACAGTATGGATTCGAATTATTTCTCATTTGTTCCCAAACTGCAGAAGTTTCACAAAGTGCCAGGGCAAGAATGTTTCTTGATGCCTTTCATTTTTACTTAAACCGTGATTTTTCTAGAGAAAACACTGATTTTCTGAGGTGTAACTGACGATTTTGAAACGTGCTGGGCTATATTTTTTTATTCTCCATTAAATATAGCAAAATCTAGGCATCAACAGACTTATTTTTGAACTTCAAAAACTCCTAGGGTTTTCTTGTAGAAATGTATAAACTTTATTTAAAATAACGTATTCCACCCAGCAATAGCTGTCTGAGCAGGTTTGGAAGTGTTCACAGGAATTTGGTAAACTTCGGTAAATTTGTCTGAGCTCACAGAGGTTGGCATCTCCTGGTTTTTTTAACTGAAATTCAAAAGCCAGGCACCTTTGGCAATTTCATGCTGAACTCCTTAAGACAAGCTCACTCCACACTTCGATTTTGAGGTTTGATAGCAGAACCCCAGGGATTTAATCCCGATTCTGCACAGACCCCCAAACCTCCCAAACGGTGTTTTTCACCGTTCTGATCCCAAACCCTTCGACACCGCCGAGCTCCCGAGCTGAGTTCTGGCCCGGCAGAGCTGCACACGGTGCTACAAATCACCTCACACAGCAGGGCTGACAGTCAGCACAGGGTGAGCTGAAAGTTTGTCCAGATTGAATTTTGCTCTGGGAGGTTTAGCACGGGGGAAACCCAGGGAGGTGAAATTGTGTCTCACACAGAGGTGCTCGTGCTCGAGTCGCTGCTGTTGGCAGGGGTCGGCACAACCTTGCTCTGCGTTTCACTGATTGCTGTGAGCTCTTCCTCCTGCTCGGGGCTGTGGAACAACTGTCCTGATTAGTTTGGGGCACCCCAGTGATGCCTTTTCCTGGTCTTAAAATCAAGAGGCGAGCACGGTTAGAAGGGGAAAAGGGTATTACCTTGGTATTTATTGTAAGGATCCTTAGGTGCACCACGACCAGGTCGAATACACCTCCATGCACCCCCGCCATGGCCACCCCAATCCCCCTCCTCTATATCTGGTCTTACATTCTAGGTCTTACTAATTAGCATATCTATCAAAAATTCCCCAATGAGAGGCTCGAATGAGCCCCCCTCCCCAAGGAACCTTCCCCTGGATGGTTCTATCTTAGTTTACAAAATGTGTTCTGGAGAGGACCTTGGGGCCTGGGCACACTGGCACCCTAACTACAAAGCCTCTAAAATGTTTCGTCTCTTAGCTTAACAAACAAGTCCAAGAATGTAGGCAAAAAGCACCAAGAATACAGAAGTTGCAAAAAGGTATAACAGGGGTATAAAAGAAAAGACAAAAATCATCATGGCATCACCAGGAGTGTCCATGTGGAGCAGAAGGCATCCTCATCATGGAGCCCTGGCATTCCTTTGGTCTGACACGCCACAGCAGCCCTGTGGTGAGCACCAGGCGCTCTGATCCGTGTCCTGAATGCCTGGGAACACGTTCTCACTGCGTGTGTGCCTGCCACGGGGTCCTGCGGGGCTGATGTTGCAGAGAATGAGCTGATTTAGCTCTTTTTCCTGGAAGTTAAAACATGCCAGGGAGCTCTCAGCAGCAGCAGCAGCAGGTGGGACTGCACCACACTGGCAGTGAATTCATGGGTGACTGAGCCATCACCCAAATAATGACCTCTGTGTCATGGCACTTGTGAAATTCTCACTTCTGCAGCGTTTCCTACGGGCTGCCTGCCCCGTGTGTTGTGTTTGCCCTGAACTGCAGCTCTTCCACTCAGAGTTCCCTTGTTTTACTTCTCTGTGTTTTCCTTACAGGTGTGGGGCTGGCTGCTGCAGTCCTGTCCTTTTGGCTAAATATTTACTACATTGTGATTATTTCGTGGGCCATATACTACCTGTATAATTCCTTTACCACTGTAAGTGTGTGTCAGAGGGGACGGGGAATTGTTTAATATAAAGCCAAATAAAATACGGATACATCACTAAGCTGCCTCAGCCTAGATGTGTGAGGTTAGCACACAAATCTGCAGGATAAGCCATCCTTACTGAAGAAAACCTATTTTTAAAAAATCCCTTTTAATTATTTCTTATCTCCTCAAGAAATTTAGAACAGAAAACTGTGAGCCTACAGGCCAGTCGCTCCCCCAAGAAAAATTCTAGTGCATAAATAATTATCTTTTTTCTTCAACAGCAGCCACACAAACATGAGTTCTTTGGGGAATAGTATCACTGCAATGTGGTTTAATGATGGAGGGGTTTATTAAAGAAACCCCCATGGAATGGAAGGGCTGTGATTTGATTTGATTAGCTCTGAACTTCCATTCATTGTTGTTATTTTTGCTTTGTTTTCTTTCCTGTTTACTTTATTTTTAGCTGCCTTTTTTACCCCCCCACCCCCCCAAGGGTGATTCATCAGCTGAGTAAGTCTTGTCTGATTTGTGGGGTTTGGCCATCTGAGGGAGCATCCTTACATAAGTCTCAATAATTAATGCATCATTGTTCAATTGTCTCTTCTATAAATTTTGTTCATGCTCGCTCGTTCTTGGCTTTAAAGAATTTTCCCTTGACCAAATTTGCATTAATTACTGTCTGGGAGTGACAAGACCATTCCTTCTTTGTTATCCTCAGAACTGTCATTGATGTGAAAGGTCAGGCAGAGTCTGGAAGTGTTTTTTGTGGCCCATGTTAAATGAATATTGACTTCTAATTCCCTTGAAGCCTTGTGTGTAAAGCAGGCAGTGCCCTGGTACAACAGTTCTGTGAGAGGATTTTCCAGCAATTGCCATCAGAAGGGTCTCTAAGTTATAGGCAAATGAGGGTCATTCTCGTGGATATCATCAGAAACAGGTTCTGCTCCTCAGAACTTCTGAAAGGTGGTTTTTTTGCTTTCAGAACATGCACGTAGCAAATAGAAATGTTACCTTTTCCTAATTATCCCCTGACCTGAGGGGGAAAAGTAAATCTCTGATCGATAACCATCACACCTTTATTTCTCCTGGGCAACCAGAGGTACCAGGACCTCCAGGAGGTCCTTTCTGCTGTTGCAGTATACTCTCATGGTGAGGGTATTGAATCCAGAGCGTTTGGGCTGCCGTGTTAAAGAAAAGGAGGAATATTCCCATGTCTGCCTCCCACAATTGATAGGAAGTTAAATAACTTTCACCCCAGGGAGATCAGTGCTCTGCAGAGCTCCAGGTGCTTTAGTTCTGCACTCAGCTGTCAGTTCTAGCAAAGAGAGCCATACCTGAGGTCAAGATTCCTTAAAAAGTGTTTGATTCAGGTTTTTGGTTCTGTTCCTTCACCAGACCCTGCCTTGGAAACACTGTGAGAACCCCTGGAACACCGACCGCTGCTTCTCCAACTACACCTTAGCAAACACCACCAACATGACAAGTGCCGTGGTGGAATTCTGGGAGTAAGCTCGGCATTTTCCTCTCTCCTCCCCGTGCATGTCCAAGGACCACCTTGTTATCCTTCCTGTTTTATCTTCTGAATGCCAAATGCCCCGTTCTGTTGGCTCCTTGCAGACGCAACATGCACCAAATGACCGACGGCTTGGAAAAGCCGGGGCAAATCCGATGGCCCCTGGCAATCACCCTGGCAATTGCCTGGATTCTGGTGTATTTTTGTATCTGGAAGGGGGTAGGCTGGACTGGAAAGGTAAGATTAAAAAGTACTGTAAATCCCTTTCAATTAAAAATGCCCATTTTGCTCAAATATTCTGAAAATTGCTGAGGTAAGAGGCACTGGGGGCAGTTTGGCTATCAGAGCCCTGGGAAGTGTTTAATTTGTGGGTTTTGGGTTGATACAGCCCCGTGTTTTTGAAAGAGCTGGCTCCTCTGTAGCTAGGTCAGACCACAGCCTAAGATGGTTCACTTACAGGCGTCTTGGCTTGGCCAGGTGTAAAATCAGCTAAAAAAATTCCTGCTCGTTCCTGGGATGAATATTCCAGCCGGTTTGGATAGCAGTAGAGTGGGGATGGAGTGGTTTGGCTTCAGCAAGAATTGTGCATTTATTGCGCAGCTCCTGCTGGACTTGGATACGTACAGAAGTGTTGGGAAGAGCTGTTCCCTCCTTTCCTCAGGCTGAGGGAGAAACCTTTGTGGTCCTTTCACGGGACGTCCCGCTGTGCTTCTTGGGGTCTGGCTGGTTGTGAGAGCAAATTGGGATTTACTACTCAATTAAAGGAAATTATATTATTCAGAGACCTTTCTGAATGAAAGGGCAGCAGCATCTGACAGTGGCTCGTGCCTTTCCCTCTAGGAAGAAATCCTAGGGAAATGAAAAGCCACAGCAATGGGGCTTGGTGTCAGCTGAAGGGCTGGCTTAGAAGGCCTCAGGTCTGGTGCAGAGGGCTGGGATTTCCTCACACTGAAGGAATGGATTGTTAGCTTTTGACAAGAGGTTGTAACTGTGACCCTCTTCAAGGGCGTGTAGAGCAGGGCTTAGCTGAGCTCAGAGCAAACCCTTTTAATTCTCCTGTCTCCAAAGCCCGTGGCAGAAAGAGGGCTGAGTCTGACTTCAGAATGGGTTTTTTATGGGACTTTTGAAAAGACAAGAAATAGGAGCCTGTAATATAGAGGAGGAGAGAGTGGGAGAAATAAACTGACAGATGTTTTACGAGCAGGATCCTGGTGCCACGATCCTCGTGCTTTTGGGACTTCCCTGTGGTAAATACCAAAACAAAACGTGTGAAAATATCCCAGCCCACTCTGTTCCCCTTGCAGAAAACTTGGCAAGAGCCACCTGCCTTTAGACCTGGGGTTTAGGGAATTCTTCTGTAGGCACCCCCCAAGCTTTTCCACTGATAAATGCCTCAATTTTAAGAGCCATCCTCAGTTGCTGCTACAGTATTTTCAGGGAGCAAGTATTTTTGACCATTCTTCCTTCCCCACTTACACTGTCTTGTTTCTTCACATCAGGTGGTATATTTCTCTGCTACTTATCCCTATGTTATGCTGCTTATCTTGTTCTTCCGTGGTGTAACACTGCCTGGAGCAAAGGAAGGCATTTTATTCTATATAACTCCCAACTTCAGTAAGCTTTCAGACTCTGAGGTAAATATTCCGTCCTGGTGAACAAAAGTTTCACTCCTAACTGTTCCCCTTTCAGACATATGACCTGCTCCTCAAGTGCAGAAACAGATTTTTAAAAAAATTGTTTCCTGCAATCAGGTTTGGCTGGATGCTGCCACACAGATTTTCTTCTCCTACGGTTTGGGTCTTGGTTCACTGATTGCCCTTGGAAGTTACAACCCTTTCCACAATAATGTTTACAGGTAAGCAGCTGACTGCACATATTGCAGTGGCACTTGCCTGTCTCAGCTGGAGCTGAGCTCTGTCTCTGGGCACAGATAATTGAAATAAAGTTTAGTGTTGAATATGAGCTGCTCTGGCTGGCTGGGGGTGAGACGTGTGACTGCACTGACACCAGTGGGAGACACTCGCCCAGCATGATCTGGAAGCCAAACTGTGAAACCCTAAATCACCAAATCTCTCCACAGGACCAAAAAAAAATAAACAAAAAAGAAAGGATGAACATTTGCTTTCCCTGCTGCTTAAAGCCCCTTCCCTTTGTTTCAGGGACTCCATCATAGTGTGCTGCATAAACTCATGCACGAGCATGTTTGCTGGCTTTGTCATCTTCTCCATTGTGGGATTCATGGCTAATGTCACAAAGAGGCCCATTGCAGATGTTGCAGCATCAGGTACCCGATATCTTTTCCTCTAAGCTGTGCATCAGTTATTTTTTGCTTGTGGGTTGTTCCTGCAGCTGCTCAAAGCTCCTCCTCAGAGCTCCTCAGCTCCCTGTCCCCTCAGTCTCCCGAGGGCAGAAGGGAGAGCGTTGTCCCAACCCTCTCCAGGCAGAGCAGGAGGAATGCTGGTCACTACAGCTCATTATGGGGTGTTTTCAAAGCTAATATTTCCCAGTTCGGTTGGGGTTTTTGATTCCTTTTCCCATTTCTTGAGGTTAAGCCCTTCGAGGCAGATCCGTTTCTCACCTGTTCGGACCTACACCTATTTTAGGTGACTCTCTGTCATGAAAGTCACTTTATTTAGGGCAGGGAGACATCCACGGGAGGATTCTGTTATTCCTTGCAGTTTCTTGTCTGCCTTCCAGATGAGAAAGCTCAAAGCAGCAGAGCAGATGGCTGCCCTAACCCAGCTGGTGCACCAGATACTCACTTAGCAGTTCTGGCCACAGGGAGGGATCTCATAACTCAGAGCTTGGTTGGAGCTCACGGGTGGACAGAGCCCGGATAACCCTCTTCACAAACACAACCCCCTGAGATATTTCCTGGGTTAGGAGAGTGGAGAGAATTTAGGCCCCGAAAATAATCTCCAGTAAATGACACACACAAAGAGGTTGGGTGCGAAATGACGGCGGCAGGCGCTGTTATTAAAAGCTGCTCTGGAAAGGCAGTGGGGTGTGAAATAAGCTTTTAGGATTTATGTGTTTGATGCAGATAGAGTTATATAAAAAGGCTACACCTGCAAACAGGACGATGTTTTTACATCATATTAAGTACATTTGATAACAGACCTCTGGAAGGTGCCCGTGACCACTAATTGCAAAGGAAATTTGAAAATTTGACCTTTTAATTAAGGCTTTTATTTCTCCTAGCAAGCTCGGAGGCTGGTGCCAGATTTTACCACCACGAGAGGTTGTTTTGCCATCTTTTATACAACTTTATAAAACAAATGGAATTATTAAAAGGTGTAGCTGCATTTCTGTGGAATGTGTAACAGGGTAGAATTAACGTATTTATCTGAAGTTTATTTTGCTTTTAGCGCTGCTGTTTGGGATGCTTTCTGAACTGCTTTCCAATCATATCTGCTCTTGCTAGCAATTAATTGCTTCCAAATCCTCATTAGGGTGTGACAACCCAGGTGTTGATGCCACCCTTGCTCCACTGGTTTGAGAGCTGTGACCAAGCACTTGTCACTGACAGAATTTTAATGAAAACTGAAAAGTCAGAGACACTCCTTAGGCGAAGCACATGAGCTTTATTTCTGTGTTTTTTAAAGTTCCTACAGTTTTCCCTCCGACCCTGACATCCAGCTATGCCACGAGAACAAAAAACCTCCTTTTAAATAGGAATCCATATTCTCCTTCCAACACTGTGCCCCCCATCAGCAGCTAGCAAGAGGAGAAACGAAGGAGTTTGCCTGTCCACAACCTCAGAGTTGATTAAAATGTGTCTTTTGAGAGAATGAACGGAATGGACCAGCCAGTGGGAATGCTGGGAAGTGCCTTCTCCATTTCTGAGCTGTCTCTGTTTCTCCTCTGAGGATGGCAGCTGTCAATGTCCCCTGCTTGAGGGGAGACAGAGCTGAGCAGTGCCTGAAGATGTCACCCCAGCCAAGGATAACATTCCTGCCTTGGCTGTGCCACAGGGTCACTCAGGAGCAGCTTCTGAGCTGCAGGCAGAGTTCTGGTTGGTTGGGTTTGGAGGGGGTTTGGGGGTGGGTTTTGTTTTTTTGCTTTTGGCTGGTTCATTTTAAAAACCAGGTCCTTGCAGTGCCCTCGTGGTCAGCGAGCAGCTGAAATCCCTGCTCAGGTGCTGCATCCAGAGCCACCCAAACAAACCTCAAACCTCAGCAGGGGCAGAGAATCCCCACCCTGCTGATGTTTCATCTCCTGTTTCCTCTCCCAGGCCCCGGGCTGGCGTTTCTGGCGTACCCAGAAGCAGTGACACAGCTGCCCATCTCCCCTTTGTGGGCAATACTCTTCTTCTCCATGCTGCTCATGCTCGGCATCGACAGTCAGGTAAAACTGGGCTGACAACAGGGGAAAACACGGATTTTCTGCCACGCTGTGCAGCGAGGTTGGGCTCTCCCTGTGCTCTATCCACTGCCAGCTGCAAGTGGGGCAGGATGGTGCCTGGAATAATCAGACAAAGATTAGGATGTGCTGGGGAGAGACTGAGTAAAAAACTGATGCTAAGGCACTTTTGCTCCTTCATGGACTGCTGGAAGCACATGAAAAAGGGGCAGAAAATTCATTCTGCGGACAAAAAGGAACTTACCTTTGACATATTCCTTGTTAAATCACAATATTAAAAATACCTGTGCAACGCTCAGCTGGGTAGGAGACACTGGGATATATTCTACAAGATTTAGATGCCACAGGTGAAAGGTGGCTTTAGCACTCACCACTGGAGTGAAAAGATGCAGCACACGTTTAGTTTTAAGCTTGTGGATACCTGGAGCTAATTCAGAGGGCAGTGGGATGCTTACTGAGGACATTCTGTGTCTTGGTGTGTTCTAAATTCACTTCCCAAGGGAAAGGATCACAGCTTTGTTAGGTCAGGCCTTACCTAAGCTCTGGGTGGTGTCTGACTGCTGGAAATGATTGAGGAGGCTCCACCCTGGGTTTTGCAAATCCAAGTGAGATATTCTCCGTCTAGGTTAAACAACTAAATAATTAAGGCATGGAATCATTAGAAATGTTTATTGTGACATAAATAAAAAAGCACACAGCACAGGATAAAACCCTTTTAGAAATAACTACGTCCAACAAAAGCTTTTGTTAATCAGCGCTAATTTTAATCCAGGGAACAACCACACTGCCAGCACTGAGGAGAGCACCCTGCCTTATTTTGCAAGGAATATTCGAGGACCTGGGCAGGGAAGTCCCCTCTGCCTGCTGCAATGTGGGATCGTTCCTGTGGGACCAGCCCTAGGCAGGTGTGTTTGTTCACCTGCAGTCAGCTGCAGCTCCCAGCTCTTAGCCCAGCCTGCCCAGCACGTGTAAGAACGTGGGATTCACTGGCTTAGCACCGTGACAGTCTTGCAGGAGAGAAAATCCATCACTTTCCCTAAATCCAAGCTGACTTCAGCCTGCAAACACAGAAACACCAAGAGGGCATTTTATCCCGGCAGATGAAAGAGAGCTGAACATTTACACTCTCTATTTCTCTGTTTTTCAGTGTGCTTCGGGCTTGACATTAAAACCTAGTGCTCAGTCTGGGGGGAAACTGCTGTGAAATTAATTGGGTCAAAAAATATTCTTGAAAGCAACTTGTCTCCAGGCAACTAACAGCCGAGGAAGGTGGTCTAATATTATTAAAAAGAATATATATCTACAGGCTGTCATGCTTTCTGCATTTTCTGGCTGTCACCGGAACATTTCATGCGCTGTAATTTACAGGAGCTGCAACCATTGGTTGAATCCTGATTGCACTGCTGAAAATTGATAAAACTTTACCCACCTTCAGGTTGTCACTACTGCAGCCACTGTAATGACAGCATTTATCTGAATGCATGAACACAGGAGGATTCTGGAGCATGGCCGTGATTTCCTCTTGGAGGACACGGCCTCAGCTGAAATGTTTTCCGGGGATACAAGAAATATTTGGTTTATTATTTATGAGAATCATACGAGAATCTTTAACCATCTCCACGAAGCACTGATCTGGTCAGACTTTCTCTGTGTGTTGGCTTTCTTGTATGTGAGTAAGTCCCATAAAAAAGAAGTGTATTTTGTAGGATTGAGGGATCAAAGCCCTCAACCGTAGGTTTGTCATCTTTATCACAAAAAAAAAAAGAGCAATTTCTGCTCACAGAGTGAAAGCTGCAGTTCATAGCTTAGAATTTTGAGTGTTCCTCGAGCTGGAAACCTTTTTGCACAGATCTCTTTAGACAGAAACAAGGATATCCAGGAGCAGAGCTTCCACTGCAGTCAAGCGGATTTTCATTTCTCGTTGAAGGGCTGCAGCCTCAGGCCAGCCAAGGGTCCAGCTGCAAACCGCTCCCCAAACCTCCCTCCTGCCGTGGCAGGGCTCTGCCTTGTGTTACTGTGCTTTGTGCTTCCCTTCCCTTGCAGTTCTGCACCGTGGAAGGGTTCATCACAGCCCTGGTGGACGAGTTCCCCAAGCTGCTGCGCAACCGCCGGGAGATCTTCATCGCGCTGGTGTGCATCGTGTCCTACGTGATAGGGCTGTCCAACATCACTCAGGTACTGCTGCCGTGGGGCATCTGGGCCTGCCGCCAGCACCTGCCCTGCCTCTCCCTTCCCCAGCCCAGCCAGGGATCACTGAAGGGTCAGGGATCGACGCTATCCAAGATTTTGGCAGCTCGAGTGTAGGGTGGGGGTCCCTGGGGTGCAAAAATGCACAGCTCCACCCTCTTACAGCCCAGAAAGTGGGGGCCAGGCATGGGTGTTGGCATTGCAACCTATGTGAGGGAAACCATTAGTGATTAAATGATGATTAAATTGTCAAAGAGCAAAAAGCAGAATTAAACTTTTCGGTTTAAACAGCAGCAACCTTGATTTTGTCAGCGTTGACCTCCAGCCTTAAAAGACTTTAACCTGTTTAATTAACTTACACTAATAGGCCCCTAACCTATCCACCACTGCTAGTTTGTATCTCACATTTTGAAGCTGGAAGCCTTGCTCTGTTTTCAATGCTTCCTTCCTCTCTGTTTCAGGGTGGAATCTATGTGTTTAAGCTTTTTGACTACTACTCTGCCAGTGGAATGAGTCTCTTGTTCCTCGTGTTCTTTGAGTGCATCTCGATATCCTGGTGCTATGGTAAACAGCGTGTTTGGATCTCCTCCCCAGGTTTTACCCACCCTGAGGATAATTCCTCCTCTGACCTGTGGCTGAATGTGCTCGTGCTGGGGGTGGAACTGAAAGTGGCCTTGGTTTCTATGGAATATAATTCCAAGTTGGCTTGTGGAAGGTGCTGCTGCCTTTTAAGCACCCTACCCAGAGGCCTGAGGGTCATTAAGTGTGTCAGGAACACTAAAAAAGTTAAAATTTCACCTCTTTTCCTGTCCCACTCCCTTGGAAAGCCTGGATCTTCAGAGGTGTGGGTACATAATGCTTTAGGGCTTCGGGGCTTTGTAATATTTCCTTTTTCCAGAAATTCTCTCACTCCTGGATCCTGCAGTGAGCCATGCTCCTTGGTCAGTTAGGGAATAATCACCTTAAAATATCCAGAAGCCTGGGCTGGCAGTCTGTGGCTCCAAGGATTAAGGGATCTGCAGGATATTCCCACAGAGTGTTTGTGCCCTCAGAGCTGTGTCAGCTCCTCCAAGGAGCTGCTCCCACCATCACCAGTGCACTCCAGCTGCTCCAGAGCTGGAGAACTGGAGTCTTCCTGCTGGTTTTTAGTTGGCCTGAGAGGATGGAGCAGCATTTGACAGGGGACAGGCGCTGCTGGTGAATCCAGAAAATGGAATAATACAGCAGAATTATCACAGAAATCACAGAACAGTCTGAGCTGGAAGGGACGCCCAAGGATCTGAAGTGAATGGTCCATGCAGGGCTTGAGCCACACCTTGGCATTGTCAGCTCCAGGCTCTGACTGTGAAGAAATCAGAGCTGTAAATGTGTGACAGACACAGCTTTGGGAAGCTGATGGAGAGCAGCAGCAGCACGAGGGCCTCTTTGATGTCAGATCCTCTTCTGTGTGGTGTGCACCAGAGAGAAGCTGGTTAATGCTGGGGTGGGTTGGGGTTTTTATAATTGTGAAATACACCCCAAATTTCTCATTCTCATTCGACTTAGAGTTGAAATTAATCAAGGGCGTTTCTTGCATCTGACCTTCACATCTACAAGTGCCTCATTTTGCACAGGAATAGGTTTGCTGGTCTCTAATGAATTAATTATTATGTGGAAGGGTGAGAACAGGTGATTTTTGGTGCTTCTGAGCTTGCATATATTATCCCATCCAGACAGGTGAGAGGTTATCTTGGGATCTTTGTGGGGCCTCCAAATACATCCATAATTCATGACAATTCTGAGCTTCCAGTCAGCTCCATTACCTGAGATGTTTCTCTGCTGTTTCTTGTTTCTCCATGCAGGTGTTAATAGATTTTATGACAACATCCAAGAGATGGTGGGATACAGACCCTGCATCTGGTGGAAACTCTGCTGGTCCTTTTTCACTCCTATCATTGTGGCAGTAAGGAACAAACTTTTATTCTCTGGTTGAAGGGATGTAAATAAAGGGGCCTGGGTGCTGCAGCCTTGCCATTTCCACCTCCACAGGTTCATATTTGTTCTGACCTCACTCCTTTTTTAAGGGTTTGAGCAATCCCATTGAAGGCAATAGACAAAAAGCAGAGTTATTAGAGGAAGCTTGCACCCCGAAAAGAGAAGCCAGGATTTTTATTAGACCTCTGGAATTGCTCAAGAGTTTGATTGGCAGAGTTAGAAAGCTGCAAGGAACAAACTTTGACCATTTTTTTGTATTCTTAAATAGAGTTTAGCAATCTAAAATCTAAATTTTCCACATACACAATACCACCAACATTCCTTAAACCAAATTCCTTCTGGTAACACAGCAGGGTTCTAAACTCCTGTTCTTCTCTCCTGGGATTCTGTGGCACACATTAATCATTTTATACTCCATTGCTGTGGGTTTTCTGGCAAACTCTGCAAGGAATTTGTGCTGGCAACCACAGGACAGCCTTTTCCTGGTCCTGAACTTTATCCAGTTAATCCCGTTCAGAACCTTGTGAAGGAAGAAGCAAAGAAATGTGAATTTGCTGCACACACACTGAGCCCAGATGCAATATAACAAACTAATCAAGCAGCCACTACTACACACGACCCAGTATTTGACCAGAGGAAAGCAAACGAGGAGGACTAAAGAGACACAGAAATGTCTTCAAGCTGAGGGTTCCTCGAGCCATCCCTTCCCAGCTCAAGGCAGCTTTCATTTTTCTAGAAATGAGTGTTCAGGAAGGCTCAAGAAATACATTTGATTTTAGTGGCACAGCAGGAAGATGCCCAGCATTGTAAAACTGGCCAGATTTGTCATGTCCTCAGCAGAATGTGCTGCCCAGCCCAGCTCAGAGCAGTGTAAAATCTGCCCCTGCATCCTCCTCTGGGAATCTGCCCTGCACAAGGCCTCGGCCTGGGACCAGAACAAGCCTCCCTCTCTCCTGGTTCACTTCAGCAGGTTTTCCTGGCTGGTTTAGGCATTTGAGACAGGCCAGGACAGGAGTTTTCCCTGGGAATACCCTATGGAATGCCACGTCTGCAGGTCTTCATTGGAGAACATCCCAAAAGCACGGCGTGGGTGCTGCTGCTCGCTGGCACCATGTGCACATCCACAGGTATTCCCAGGATCCCCATTTTCCCCAGCAACCCCCTTCCCTCTGGCTCTGTGCAGGTTATCCAAGGAACTTGCTGGTACCAGTAGCACACCTGGACAGCCTGAGGTGCAGGTTTATAGGTGAAAATACAGCGTTAACATGAAACACTCATTTTGGTAAGAGGCGTCTTGGGACGCTCCAGGAAAACCCTTGAAGCCAGAACACGCCAGGGAATCTCATCCAAACCCTTCCCTTCTGCCTTTGCAGGGAGTGTTCATCTTCAGTGCCGTGCAGATGACCCCGCTGACGATGGGGAGCTACGTGTTCCCAAAGTGGGGCCAGGGGGTTGGCTGGTTCATGGCCCTGTCCTCTATGGTGCTGATACCAGGCTACATGGCATACATGTTCCTCACCCTGAAAGGCTCCCTAAAGCAGGTAAGTCTGGCTGTCCCGACCACCTGGAGGCCTGTGAGACCAAAGATTTTTTTCTGTCACCAATTTCCCCCTCAGTCATGTTGCTTTGAGCTAGAAAAACTGTGAAAACACCAACCAAAAGTGTCAGAGCCATCTGTTGCTGAACACGATCCCCCGCGTTCCACGGGGTCCTTATCTCTGCTCTGACAGCTGCAGACACTTGGCATTCCATCTCCTCACACCTAGAAAACAGAGGAGCAGTTCACAAAGTATGGAAATTTGTCCTGGTTAATGCCCGACACGCGGCCGTGGATCGAGGCGGGGGATGCTCCGGGCAGCTGGCTCAGGGAATAACCCACACAGCTCTGGGTTTGCATGAGGCTGCCCAGTGGCCCTGTTCTGCATCTCACTGATGGCACCCGTGGCTTGAGCTCCCTGCATTTCACCTGCTCTGAGTCACACCTGCCCTGCTCTGCTGCAGCTGGGAGGGGAGGACATGCAAAATCTCGGGGGCACTTTGCTTTGGCCTTTATTGAAGGGGTTTCTGCGAGCAGTCACTTCATGGAGAGCATTAAGGGCTTTTTTCTCATTGCTCTCAGCCTCCTCTCATGGTTCCTCGTCCCGTTTTTTAAAAGGAGGTGACAATTCTCGCGGAAAAGATTCCGTTTTTAATTCAGTCAGGTTTTATTTCAGTCAGGTTTTATTTCAGCCAGTTCTGAGGTCCTCAGAAGTGTGCTGCTAAAGGAGTGGGAAATACTGACCGGGTTGTTGCCCCACACACTGTTCAGGAACCACCTGCAATCACCACACCTCGTTTTTTTAGTCTGGGTGCATCCTCAGTTTTCCCTCTCCAGCTCATCCTGTGCATCACAGCCAAGCACTGAAATACTCTGTGATTGTGGGAACCAAAGACTGTCAAAAGGAATTTGTCAGAGCTTCTGGAATATTCTAAAATCAGCTGACAGAGGCATCTTTGCAAAGGGCTGGATGAGCTTAAGCAGAATTGACGAGTGATGCCTCATGAAATGCTCAGATCTTGATCCAAATATTTGTCTTCAGCAAATTTTGAAAGGCTCAGTGAGGCTTCAAAGAAGTTTGCAAAAAAAATTCTGGGTTTTGGGTTTTTTTTGCTTCCCCCTGCCTGTTCTTCTTCGCTCCCACATTTTGAATTTATTTCCCTTGGTCTTACAGGAACTTTTAGGTGCAAAAGGAGAACTGTTGCCCTAAAAGACAGCTGCTGCTTGGGCAGAGTTGTGTGAGACCGTGGTAAAAGTTCCTCATGTCAGCCTTGCTGCAGATTAAGGTTTTATTTTTGAAAGCATTGACAAATAATCATTAGGTGGTGGGAGGAGCCTGCACCAGTGAGAGGCTCTGAGGAGCCAAACTGGGATCTCCTCAGAGATATGAACGTGAGCGGGGCAGAGAAGCTGCAGGAACAGAGAGGACAAAAGGATGAGGACAGACAGGACAGGAATAAAACTCTCTTAAATACAAATCTGTTTCACCTGGTTCATCCTTGGAGGAACTCTCCAGTTCCTGCTGTTCCCGTCACTGCGGTGTCCAGCGCTGAGTCCCTGCTGCCCACTGCAGCCCCTGTGCTCACAGCACAGCCTCTCCTCATTTCTTCCCCCCAGCAAAGCTCCCTGTTGGCATCCAGCATTTGGCACAGGGTCTTTCAGCTCCTCCTGTCGCGTTCAGGACAGAGCTGAAACCTGTTCAGTGGCCGTGGCTCACCGCTGGTCCCTGGGGAGGTAGGCAGGTGGAAAGGATTGTCTTGAAATAATAATAATT